>JAQIXR010000479.1:0-26623 GCA_034700825.1 Quadroppia sp. Gr-Ori-00064 | reverse complement strand
TCTCTCTCTCTCTCTCTCTCTCTCTCTCTCTCTCTCTCTCTCTCCACATAAAAATACAAAATTCAAATCATTTTTGAGTTCTTTATATAATTTATTTATCAATCGATAGTTTTTATTGAATTTTTTCAAATATTCTGTTCTTTTGGTTTTGAATGAAAAGAAAATATTAATAAAAAGCGAAAATAAAGTATAATTTGTATCAATAGTGCAATAGAATAGCAATACCTTTACTGCCAAAAGACGTGAAAGCAATTGATTCAATCGATCAGAACATGAGTTGAAGTATAATATAAATATAGAGAGAAGGAAAGGGAGAGAATTATGTTTGGAATAGAGGTTTGACTGTTTGCCTGCCTGTGCACTGGATGTGCAATAGTATGCAATACAGTAGAACAGTTAGTCTGGCAGATGGTCTCCACTCAATCGACGAGCAGTCGATGTGAAGACTGTATGCGATGTCCACAAACTAGAGCTCAACTATAGGGCCAATTGTGGCCATACTTTCCATAATATCTGTGTTTGTTGAGAGGATTTGCACTTATTATTTAGTACTGCTTAAGCCAACTGTACACCCAATCGCTTAATACAATGCATACATTGAGCACTGGTAGTACACAGGCATTGCACAGGCATTGCACTGGTATTGCACTTCATAAAACAGTGATTATTATTTTGCAAACACCGGCACAAAAGGCATAAACCAATTCTATCTTTGACTACTGGCTCGGAAAACAGGCCTGCGGTGGATGAGCTTAGCACCGACAGATTAATGCCGGCAGAGAACAGGTGGACAGTTAGCTATTTATATGCACTTGTATTTAAATATAGTTATCAATGAATTGTTAACAATTGAATAAAGGCGTTACACATATGCCATATCCATATCCCAAACACTTTTTTGTTCCGAATCAACAGCCAATACAACACTCCATATGAATAATGCAAACATTTTTTGCATTTTAAATATGAATAAATGATTTCTATGGAATTCAAGCCATTCCTCATGTCTTCATCTCTTTTATGATTTTCTTTAAATTAGAAAATTTATTCATAAAAATAAAAATAAAATTAAGACTAAAAAGAGATTGAGATTTGAGTTCAAAGAAAAAGAATATAAATTAAAAAATTGTGGATTGGATGTGATTTGGACTGAAAGATGGGATCAATTTTGATGTAGAAATGAATTATCAAAACAAGAGAGAGAGAGAGAGAGAGAGAGAGAGAGAGAGAGAGAGAGAGAGAGAGAGAGAGAGAGAGAATATGTGTGTTTACAGATATAATCATTAGATTTATAGGTCTTAATTTGAATCTATACATACATTAGCACAGGAAGCATAGAGGAAGAGGAGGGGTGAGGGATGGGAGAGAAGAGGAGAGAGATAGTATAGAGATGAGGGAGAGGAGGGAGAGAGTATGAAGAGAGAGAGAGAGAGAGATCAGTGGCAGAGACTATGAGAGAATTATATTGAATATAAACGCCGATATAAATGGGAAGGGATATATTGGGCGTTCCGCTAAATTTAAGCGTCACTTTTGGCTCTCATTTCGCTTCATATTCTCTGCAAAATTATAACAAAAAACACAAAAGTTTGAGATTTTTTATGTCACTATTTCTTTGAATGTAAGTGTGGTTCAGAGAGTGAATGAAAGCCATAGGAATTGTCATTAATATTATTTCTATTATAATATTCAAAATTGTTTAAGCGTTTAAACATTTAAACATTTTTTTGTCGCTCATTATTAAAGCAAATCGTTTTTCATTTAGTATTTGCTTTTGAATTATTTTCATATAAAAGAGAATTCATTTGTTTTTTGTCATTAATTATTCAATTTTTTTCATTCTAAACAGTGTTTGCTTTATAAGCAAAATGCATGCCTGGGTTGAGAAGGTCGTGACCCGAGACCTCACTCCAGTAATTGGTCGGGCAATGAAATTAAGTCTTAATTCAATTAACTGTTAGAGCAATGGATTGTTACAAAAGATCACAACAATTATATTAATAGCAAAAATACAAGTCATATAAGACTTCGTTAATAACTATTTAATTAGATTTATAATAAAATTCATTCAATTCTTCTCTAAATAGTAATACAAACGAATAATAAGTGAAAACAAAGCGAAAATGTGTTGAACGCCAAAAATCAATGGGTTGTTAGAAAACGAGAATCCGTTTTGAAATTCAATCAAAAAACACATAAAGAAAACATTGTTTCAAATAATCATTTGATTTGTTCCCAAATGAAGGTATGGTTTCAGAATAGAAGAGCAAAGTTCAGAAAACAGGAACGTCTTAACCAACAGAAGACAGGTTCGGGTCAGAGCTCTAACACAAGCAATTCAGCCAATAGTCAAAATGGGAACAATAGTAACGGCAGTGCCAGTAATGTGAGCGCTGGCGATAATAATAAATCTTCGAGTAATTTAGAAAACTCTGGCAATAATGCCAGTCAGCAGTCAAACGGCCAAAAAGCAGATACCAGTGCTTCTGCAGCACTGCCTCAAATCACCAGTGCATCAGCACTGCCTCAACTCCATCATCAAAACACACCGTCAGCTAAAGAGATCAAACCTAATCCCGTTCTCCAGGCCGTATGGTTTCCATCATATGTTAAATAACTTTTTCTATAATTATATATAATATTAACATTTGATTAGAATTTATGTAAATAAACGACAAAAATATTTTAAGAATAATATAAAAAAAGCAAAAAAACGTTTTTTATTAGAATTATTTTGACAGAGATTGTAATAAAAGTAATGGCAAGGGATGGGAAGGGATGCCAATGGATGCCAAGGCATCTGTTCTTTGTAAGTACAGTATTACTTAACCCACGACAAGAACCCAATCATTTGACCCATTGTTGACATCTTCACAAATAATATCAATCTTTTAGTTCTTATATTCAGTTTTGTTTCATTTGTGTCACATTTTGAGTACATTTTCACAACAAATGCCATAAAAACAATACCTAAATGTAAACGATTTTAAAGAAATGTCTATAAAATGTGTAAATAATGTCTTATAAAACAAAACAACTTTTTTCTACTTTTTGTTTCATTCAATTATTGAATATAAAAGTTATAACAAAAATATTTATTAAAATTTGAGTTTTTATATTTTTCTCCATAAACTTAAAACTTAATTACATCTGAATATTAAAAAATTATTGAAATTAATTAAATATATGAAAACTATTTCAATTCTATAAAAAATATTGAAAATAAATTCTTTTACCAAAAAATGATTGAAAAATATTTAATGATTTTAGTCTATATTAAACAATAGTCAATCGTTTGCTACCAATGATAAAGAGTGACCACAACGACAGAGTCGGTCAAACATCGGTTCCATCGATGGGGACATCTATAGTCTCGCAGTTGAATATATTCTGTCATTGGAATAACTTTGAGACAGGTCTTAATGAAAGTGTAAGAATTTTCTGTTAAAATGTTTTATCCAATTATTATAACAGAGAAAATAGTTTAATATTTTCAACGTTAGTATTGAAACGATTAGTATATTTGGGATTAAAATATTGTTTTATAGATTGCCATCAATTGGTATAACTATCACAACCATAGGCTTTGTTGGGACAGTTGTGTCACTATTTCTATTCGTTTCATAATTATATTAATATAAATAAAATGTCTTATATTTTGACCTAATTTTTGTGAAGTATTTATTTATTTAAAAGCCTTTATTTTATGTCTGCAAAAAAAATCACTATTCAATTACACACCTGAAGGTCAACAAAATACTATGTAATATGCGATAAATTTTTAGCAAAAGCTGTTTTAGTGATAGTTTTATTGAATTTATTAGACCCTCAGCACTGTGTCTACGGCTTATTAGAGCTGATGAGACATTAACTCAATTACTCAATAATATTAGATATAATTTCTTTATTGAATTGAATGCCTTTCGCTAACATTTATTGGCCTCAAAGTAAATGACACAAAAATGTTATCAAATTATAATAAAATTATTTAATGTTCTGCCACTCAATACCAGACCTGATCTCAACTGAACCTTCTTTGAGCACTTTTATCGTCAATTGATTCACAACAGAAATTCAATCCGTTTTGTGATTAATTGCAAAACCTATTCAATTAATAACAATTAATAACTCAATTGTTTAATAAATTGCAAATAAATTTGCGAAAAACTAATTATTATTTACACAAACATTTGATTTATAAACTATTTGTTAACAAATTAACTACAAATCAATAGATTTTGTTGCAATGAAAATATAGTTTGAGTGAAGACAACAATAATCTCAACATTATATCTAAAATTGAAATATTTTCCCAAAAGTAATGGAATTTTTTTTATAGTACAGAAGGTATAAAACAATAATATATTTGATTAAAGTATTTTCACCTTATTTTTAATCACGAAAGCTTTGAGAGCAATAGAAGTCACTTATCGGAGAACTTTGAGATCTATTCAATCGATTCATTAAATAAAAATATTTTCCATAAATTGAAATACAATTAAATAATGAAATTTCATAAATATTTGTTTCGGATTCAATTCCAACTAAAAACATACTTTCCTCTTGTAATTCATTTCCCCCTTTGAATGAATGCAATGTTTTTTTGTATTAAACATTCAAAATAATGTCAAAAGAATTGCAAAAACTGTTATCTTTTAACCCAATTCCTATTTACTTTTGATAACGACTTCGTAATCGACTCTTCAATTGCTTTGTCATTGTCTTAAACATTATTTTTATGGCAAACAAATTGTCTTCAAAAGCACAATATGTTTAGACTGTGTTTAGCGAAATGTGCTCTCATTTTGAGCCTAACCCTCATTACTCTCAGTTGTCTTCTAGTGTTGAGAACTATTCTATACTTTCCAATACCTCCAGAATTGACTGCTTGTGATGATATTGAAGGACACGAACCGATTACTGACGACAGAAAGATTGTCAACAGATTCATAGAAGCGCTTAAATTCAGGACTATTACTAAAGCCCCTCAAAGTTATGACAGAAAACAAATCCAATCATTCATTCAATTCTTGAATAGAAGTAAGTTTTAATAATTTTAATTGTGGTTAAGTTTGAATTCAACAAAAATTCCTCAAAATATGATTACAAAGCATTTGTTGTCTTCTCATCAATAGGTTTCCCTTCACTCCATAACTCAAAGTCAATCAAAGTTAATATCATTAATGAATTGAGTCTATTATATCACATCCAGGGCTCGAACCCTTCCCTAAAGCCATACCTATTGTTAGCTCACTTTGATGTCGTTCCCGCAGAAGAGCACAATTGGGATGTCTCGCCATTTGAGGGCATTGTCAAAGACGGCTATATCTACGGCAGAGGAACTCTGGATCTCAAGGACGTAGTGATGGTATTGAATGACATTTTATATCAAATCAATCCTAAAATACATCCCATTCTCACGTTTAGGGGATCTTAGAATCACTTGAATTCTTAGTCGAAAATAGTTTCTCATTTCACCGATCATTCTATATAGCCTTAGGTCACGACGAAGAGGGCAGAGGTCTGGACGGCGCCAAACGAACCGCTCAATATCTGATGTCGAACAATGTAAACCAATTCGAGTACATCTTAGACGAGGGTCCTTTCATTTACGATGGAGTCATGTTAGGGACAGACCATTCCGTTGCTATGATTGGTGTCACTGAGAAGGGATTTTTGAACATAAAACTCACCACTAATGGCAGAGTCGGTCATTCATCTGTTCCACCGATGGAGACATCTATAGTCACTCTATCAAAGGCTGTCTCGAAGTTGAATGCCTTAAGTCATCCGAACAACTTTGGCAGAGGTCTGGAAAGGGATTTGATTGAGTCATTAGCCCCTTATTCGTCATTTGGGTACAAAATATTATACTCAAATCTATGGCTTTTTGGACCAATTGTGTCAAAGTTGATGGAAAGACATCCTGTTATGAACAGCTATATCAGGACATCAACGGCTGTCACGATGTTTAACAGTGGGGTTAAGGTTAGCACCCAATCAAATGACATTGCTTTCAATTTGACCCCTTATTCAGGACAACATATTGCCCGGTTTGGCCTCGGCTACAGTAAACCATCGCATATACCCCTTGAGTTCAATAGCA
Organism: Quadroppia sp. Gr-Ori-00064; assembly: GCA_034700825.1. Classification (NCBI taxonomy): domain Eukaryota; kingdom Metazoa; phylum Arthropoda; class Arachnida; order Sarcoptiformes; family Quadroppiidae; genus Quadroppia; species Quadroppia sp. Gr-Ori-00064. The sequence continues at coordinate 20,517 of JAQIXR010000479.1, read as the reverse complement.
GAAGTGATCGAATTTGATCGAAAGCTCATAAATGACGAACGAATAGCAGTGGAAGTGCTGGGAGTGCCGATAGAACCGCATCCCATCTCACCTTTCGATGAGCAAAACTTTGGTTATGAGACAATCAAGCGATGCATTCGTCAGTTGTTCCCAAAGGTGGCAATAGTGCCGTCGGTGATGTTGGCGGCCACTGACACGCGTTGGTTCCTTAACTTCACTCAAAACATTTATCGCTTTTCGCCAGCATTTGTCTCAACTGAAGACATGAATCGCATTCATGGCCACAACGAAAGGATTTCTGTTGAGAACTATGTAAAACTCGTCAACTTTTACCATCACATTATCATTGATTCCGATGAAGAGGTTCTTCACATCAAAGACAAAAAGGACGAACTCTGACATGACTTCAAATAATAATTTAGTATTTATTCAAATTTAAACAAATTTATGAAACAATTAGTTTTATAATAAAGACAACAATTATTAATGGTTTATAACTAAAATTATTCATAAATAATAGAAATTATTATTAAATTTACAAATATTTCAAAGTGTACTGCAATTCGTGCAACGATTCTCAACGATATTAAACTTTTATTTAATTTTTTTGTAATCAATAATTATATCAAAGCTTTGTATAAAACCCTTTGCATAGCAAAGGTTTTCACCCGTTCTCTCTCTTTCTCTTAATTACAATTTTTATACAAAACTGTTCAGACATTTAGTCAAATAAATGTGAAAAACAATTGTCTTATTTTATAAACAATTAAATCAATGGCAACTCTGTTATAAATATGCGAAAAACCATTTTTTGTATCAGAACTGCATTTCATGTAAAGCACGAAAAGTTCATTGAAGTTAAGCTAAACTTTACTCTCAATACACAGTATTGTTTAATAATAATAATGCGATGAAAAACAATTATATTAATTAATAATGACTTTATCGATAATAATATATAATTAATATCTAATTTTACATTAAATATAAATATACCACAAATTATATAATAATTCTAATAATAATCGAATTATTTATATATAAAAACACCTAAAAATGATCAAACAATGGTCTGAAGTCTGCTTTCAATATAGACATACATTACTTGTATGTGTTTTAAGGGGTTTCAGACAATGCGATAAAAGTTATTTAAATATTAAATATTACTTAAATGTCAAATAAGCCAAACATTGGATAACATTTTGAAATACAATTCAATTAATAATCAAAAGCAAAACAATTGAAATATTCAATACAAACGTTGTTTTGATTTAATGCTATTTTTCAAACAAGTTCTGAATTTGTTGGCAAAAAAACTAACATTTGTTTTGAACGCAATTTATATGTGAAAAATTCAGTCCTTATTTCGGGAATTAATTAATGGATTTAATGATAATTTGTAATAACGTATGAAATGAACGAAAAGCTCATTATAAGTGATGATAAGTTTTAACAAACCATTGATTATAAGTCTGTATTGAATACAGAAAAACCAATTATTTAACAAATGGTTATAAATATGGAATTAAAGGTCATTTCATTTGTTCAAAGTCTGAATAACACTAACAATTCATTAGTTAATTGATTCATATAAAGGGAAAGTAGTTTAATATAGAGGTTAACAATAACTTAAACATTAGTTTTAGTTTTCACTAAAAGTATAAAAAGTGGTCTTTTTCGAGACAAACGATCGAAAAAAGGACCCAAAAGTGGTTTAATGTTTGAGCGCAAACACGACTAGAATTGCTATGAATATCATATTTAACATCAATTTTCAATTGTTTGCAACTCTTTCAAAACATTTTGAAATCCTTAGCATTTGTTGACAAACAAAGAGTTGTTTGAATTAATCAAACAAACAATTGATTGCATTTTCAATCAATTCGTCAAAACTTATATTAAATAAATTCATTGATTAAACCTTTTTAGGAAACATCGATAGAATGGCTGCACAGATGTGCTGCGGATTCGTCTCATCCGGGTATAAATTCATGACAGATATGACCTCTTCTTTAGGAAATATCGACGACAAATGGTAGAAGAGTTTCCTTCGAGAGTCGTTCGATATGTTGGGCGACACCGGTCTGTGAGGTCTCAAAGGGGTCGGTTGTACTAGACTTTTGTTCAGCTCATTCAGTGGGACACTCGATGGACGTACAGGTGCTGACATCACGTTCGAACAGTGCTGATAGGATAATGAGACGTCCGATTGGTTCCATGGGTTCGATGGATTCGGCGGTACTATAAGACCACACGAGTTGGTGGACGACCATATTTGGTTGGGAAAGGGGGCCGGAGGGGGAGTCACATTCAGACGTGTGTCTGAAGTGGAGTTGAGTCGTGCTATTGATGGCGAATAACTGGGCGGCCAATGGGACGAGGAGTCGGGTGCGGATGCATTACGTGTGACTAATGTATGCAATGAGTCCTGTGATTGGGCTGATAGGTATTGCGAGTGCGGAACGTAGAGTAGGTTTTGCTGTTGTCGCGGGTGTCGGGCCAGAGACGGGTCGTCGGAACCCATTCGTGTGAGCTGTCGATGCGTTTCGTTCATTGGTTTCATGGGTTTTGTGCCAACCGGTGCACAACTGGACAGGTGTTGTTTGGCTCTGTTTTGTTGGAAGCCGTGTTGTAGTGAATGGAGTCTTGGGTCACAACTGGGGTTAAGGGTTAACTGTCTCTGGAGTTTTCGGTGCAAATTCTCACAGCTCTTGTGGTCTGAAATGTGGGTCGACTTATCGGGAAAGACATTCTTCACGAACGGCTGAACACTAAACGCATTGTCGACTTCGAATGGCAATGATTTGCTGGGAATCACAGACTTGGTTCGGGAAAGGGGTAACTTTTTGCGACTTAAATCCCCTCCCATTTGCAGGGGTAGACTCAACGCGGCCTTCAATTTCAAGTCTCCCGAAGACAGCTCTCGACCTTTGCCTCGATTTCTCATATCTTGAATTTGAATCTTCGCCTGTTCTGCGAGTCGCTCAGTGACGGACTTGTGGGGTTGATTACCCCTTTCAGGGTGAAAATACTTGCATTTATTGCCATACGTGCACTTCTTTCCGTAGGGACAGGGAGGTGGCAACACATCAGGCGGTTTGGGTCGTCTGCGAAGAAAATTGTTGAGTGACGGCCCGTGACGGCCAAGTGGGTCATCCGGTGGCATAAACCGGTCGTTGACGAACGAGTACATCAGAAGCCTTTCCTCCACAACCTTCTTATACTCTGGATTCTCATTCGTCAAATCCCTGTAGTTATCGTTTGACACAACGATCCCATCGTTTTGTGCCGCGAGTTTAAGGATATACCGGTCGTCATAACAGACCATTCGTCGACCCCCGACGTTGCGGGAGGGCGTGAACACCAACAGCCTTTCCGACTCGAGTTGGGTCAATATATCCTGGTCTATGATGGGGGCGTCAGGTCTGGCCACCTCTTTCCTCCACATCGGCACAAAAACTGTTATCTCCCGGTGTCCTCTTGATTGGAACCATTCGACGCATATCTTAATCCCCAAACACGAGAAGCACTCTTTGTTGCCATGACTTATCGCAACATTACTTCCATCGATGACAATAGGCCTTAAGTTTTGACTGTCATTATCACCGAAAAGCACTTCCTCTCCATTGATGTCACTGATGAGAGACGAGACCAAAGTCTTTCCCAGACCGCTGTACACCGATATGTTACTACCGGTGCCATTGCCCGTCCCATTGCCGGCGCACAGTTTGATGAGCTCTGCCAACAGTTCGTTCTGTCCGGCCGTCGGACCCAACTTCATGAGTGCGATTTGCACCTGGGTTTCAGTGTAGCCCAGTTTGAGTGCAAACTCGACTGACTTTATATAATTCGAGTCATTGATGATCACATCCAAGAGTGTGGGCTGTGGTAGAGGACTGGTAGTGATATACTCGTCGAACTCCTGGCCCAGAGTGTCCGATGTGGTCCGAGAGACGTCGTGGTGGCCGTAACCGGAACTGAGGACAGGCTGTTGTTCGCAGTCGTTGTTCTCGTAGTCGGAGTCATAGCTCGAGTCTTCAGATTCGAGTAGTCGTCGCAATGGCTTCTCTTCAGCCAAGTTGTCAACACTTGTCATCTTTAGGTCAATAGCAATACAGTTAATAACAATGTTTTTAGACATTGTTTCGCAAGTCATAAGTGCCTGAGCTATGCGACCCTCCCAGTGCTGGCAAGGCAGTGAGCACAGGCACATAAGAACTGATAGGTCCGGTTGCAGTCAGTTATCTCACTAACAACAAAATCCTGTTCTCAATCCGGATCTTCTCCTTTCAGTTTTGCTATACCTGTGCACAACTCGTTGCAGTCCCAGTGCTGTATAGGCTATACCTGTGCTCACAATATATACATAATTTACACAAATCGTGATCTCGTGAAGTCTGAGCCGGATTTGAGACTAGCTTTGAGAAACAAGTGGTTGAGACAGCGGTTCACACCATTGTCTTACAGCAAAATTATATACTACGGGCCTCTGAGAGCGTCGCTGAAGACAGACTTGTGCTCACAATTGGACACAAATTTCAAACACATATGTCTTTAGTTGTGACAAAACACCACAACCAGAGGTCTGTCCACTAATGAGCACATCATCTATTAGTCTATATCTCAGTCTAAATGAGGACAGGGGTGTGTGTATTGAGCACAGGCAGAGCACAGGTAATAAGAGTAGGACATTGTCGTCATTAATTGGTTTCTTGTGCGCAAACAATCGATTAATTGCTTTGACTATCATTTCTTTGGATCTAATCTTCAGTTTTATCACTGCTTTTCAAGTAATTAATTGGACGAAAGGAAATGATTCATACCTTTAGATCCGGTTGTCTTGAGTGGGGTTAACGGCGTTCATAACTGTTGTCCACAACTGTATCACTCGATGTCCGACCCGACTGTCCATCCGTTCAACCAATCATTTGACAATGAGTTCAATATTTGAGTTGTTTTTGATTAAATGAAATGTTTTTCTTATGATAAAAAACAACAAAATTGAGAGAAAAAGACTTTTTGTACGAAAACAAACAAAACGATAACTTCTTGTCGTTGTTGTTGTGTTTGTCAAGTGATTCAATGACTCAATGAATGACTGGTTGAAAGGTCTGGAACTGTTTCAAAGTGTCAAACGATATATCGATGCAAATGGCGTTCAATGACATCAATAGCTCGCGAGCTGTCCATCAATTACGTCCTTATTATCATTAAATACATTTTATTTGATTTGAGATTAAATTTCAAAAATCACACAAAAGTTAAAAGAGTTTTTCGATTAAGACATTAGAGATAATTGTGGAACAAATTAAGAGATAATGAGATAAGACATAAGAAGTGGGAGAAGAAGGACAGGGAAGTGACCACTCATTTCTCTTCGCACCATTCGTTCTCTTTGCGGACCTGTTCTTCCTCTTGAGGGGTGAAGTCGTTCTTAATGTTGAAGGTCTTTCTGATCTCTTCGGGAGTCTTGCCTTTGATCATATTCGCCACTGTCTTACACGTCACGTCCAACAGACCTATGGGTGCGATGGCATGGCGTGAGTCATAGTGTGATAGTGTGGTCACACAATGGGTCATACCTTTGATGTCGAGGTAGTTGGCGGCGAGGATCAGCTCGAAGAGAGTGCCTTGGTCAACCTTGAGGAAGTCCGCGTCCCAACTGCTGATATCATCGGTTCTCTTCTCTTTGTTCTCGTCGTCGTCAGGTGTCGGCGGATCGTCCTTATGATAGGTCGCCCATTGGATCACTTTCTTCAGTATCGTTGAGTTCACGTTCGGCAACGGAACCACTTCTTCGTCGTCTTCATCCATTCCCAAGTCCTCTAACATTGTCTTTATAGTGACCGACAGTTTCGCGATCTCGACGTCCACGTCAAACACCTCCCCATCAGAGCTCTGGAGCTTAATGTTAGGCATGGCTTGCGGTGAGACAATCGGTGAGACTCTTTCGGATCAGTTGAGTGTCGAAACGGATTCAATGGATATATCTTAAGACAAATGAATTGCAGAAACGATTGTATTGAAAATGACTGAACAATAACAGAAGCGTTGAATGCGTTTGAATGCGAACGTTGTGTTCAATACAACCTCTCAATGCCTTTTGCAGACATTTCTCATACATTTCAATGCCTTTGAGTCAACAATGAAAATAGTTTTTTGGATAAGTTTTATGCACTTAAGTCTCGTTAATGACAACTCATTTCAAGTCATTTCAACTCAAATGTTAGTCGTTTTGACACACGTTCAACAGTTGTGGACAAATGTGTTTGAATGAGTCAAATGAAATCTAATGGAAATGTTTGGATATCTATGAATACAAATGTGTTGAAAGAATATAAGTACAGACAGTGACTGCATGTGTGATGCACTGCAAGTGAACGCCATTTGCAACGAGAGGTGTATTCAGTGTTCGGCTGTTTCACTGTTTGACACTTAGGCTCACAAACGCTTCAACCACTCATTGATTGCTTTGCACTCAAAAACATCTATGAGTTTGGCTTCACATCTGATTTGGGACTCAATTCAAACAAACGTTATTTTAATTATTTAATAATCAAATCCTTAATTGCAATCAAATATACATTCAAATCATTATTTATTTATTTATTTTATCGTTAAATAGATTTTTATATATATTTATTAGTCTTCAAATCAGTGATTGTTATTGTTTTTGACCAACGATTGCATTAATAGTAAAATCAGACAAAAATCGATTGTTTTGTTGTTGTGTTGAAAAGCAATGGCCGGACACACGGGTCAGACACTGAACGACAGGCTCAACGCCGCGAGGTATGCGTTGGCCGGTCAGGGGCTGGCGAGGGTGGTCTGCAAGGCCACCACCGAGGAGGTGAGCGGGCCCAAGAAGAAGCACCTTGATTATTTACTGCAGTGCACTCATGAGCCCAATGTATCCATACCTCAATTGGCGAACCTATTGATAGAGAGGACAAACCACTCGAGTTGGGTAGTCGTGTACAAAGCACTGGTCACTGTCCACCACCTCATGTGCTACGGGAACGAGAGGTTCACCCAATACCTGGCCTCCAGTAACTGCACCTTTCAGTTGAGTAACTTTCTCGACAAGACAGGGGTTAAGGGGTATGAGATGTCGACATTCATCAGACGTTATGCCAAATATCTCAACGAAAAGGCTATGTCTTATCGAAGCGTTGCCTTTGATTTCACCAAAATTAAAAGAGGGTATGAATTATGACATTTATTTTGGTCTCTTTTCACCCTTTGATGCAATAATTCCTATCATTTCAATGCTTTTAATGTGTTTTTTTTGGGGGCGGTTTCGGCCGACGGCTTCAGAACTTCATTTGGGGCTCACATGTGATGTTTTGCTCAAGATATTGAGGTCTTATAGATATGGGGTTAGTTTGGCATTGGGTCAGTGGAAAGGGAGGTGTGAAAGGGGTTCACATTATCCTTGAAATACATAATAATAGACTGTATATAAAACTCTGTTTACGCCCGCGTTATCTGAATATTGAATGCATGAAAAAGTTTTTAATCTTTTCTTTAACAATAGAAAGTATAACTATAACCGCCCCCAACCCTCTCCACCCCTCCCTTTCCTCAACCAAACCTTAACCTACTTTCCCTTTCAAATTCTGACCCCAATTTACCCAATTCTTGAAGTCATACCTACGCCCTAATAGGGGCGTAACCCTACGGAAGGAACTGCTGTTAACGTTATTATAATGACATCCATATCTGTCCCCTTATAGCAAAGAAGACGGATCTCTGCGCTCTATGAACACCGATAAACTCAATAAAACGATACCAACCCTTCAATCACAAGTTGATTCACTCTTAGAGTTTGACTGTTCTGCCAATGATCTAACGAATGGCGTCATTAACGCTGGATTTATGTTACTCTTCAGAGATCTGATCCGACTCTTCGCCTGTTATAACGACGGAATCATCAATTGTTTGGGTATTTGTTTGCAATGAATTGGTTTGAAAGCAATTGATTAATGGTTTGAATTGTTTAGAGAAATACTTCGATATGAACAAAAAGCAGGCCAGGGATGCACTGGACATATATAAGAAGTTCTTGATCCGAATGGACAAAGTGGCAGAGTTTTTAAAGGTGGCCGAGAGTGTGGGCATCGATAAGGGGGAGATTCCGGACCTCACCAAAGCTCCCTCTTCTCTATTGGATGCACTCGAACAACATTTAGCACAATTGGAGGGCAAAAAAGGACAGTCGTCTTCAAAGTATATACATTTCGTTACTCTCTTTCAATTGCAGAGTATTTGCGCTTAAATATCAAAAACAGATTTTAATAATGTTTTCATTGAATATAATTAATAGCTTTTGTTATAATATTTTTTGTTATCATTCATAAGCCATTCCTCAGTTGACAGCCCTTCAAGAGATGTGAATCCCTGTCCTTTCGATAATTTATTTCAATACAGAATGTGTTTTGACTTTAATTATGAAAAAAATGTTATAAAATGTAATAAATTTTTGCGCAAATACTCTAATCGTTTACAACTCATATGAAATGTTTACATAATTTACTCAATTTTTTGTAATCATTTTATTTGACAACAGCTTTACACCAACAAATGGCACCAATACTAACGGTGCGACGACTGCCAGTGACTCATTCAACACCCCATTCAAAGAGACGGACACTTCTGTGAAGAAAGCACTCGAAGAAGAGGAACAAATGCTAAATAAATTAAAAGTACGGAACAATTGGTTTCGATTATAGATAGAAATGTTTTGCTTTTTATAGATTTGTTTGCATTTGTTTTGCATTGTTTGACTCTATTGTAGAGTAGGTCTAAAGAGACAGTAATATAGAGGTGACGGTTAATTAACATTATTTTTTTGCTTTTCTCTCTCTCTGTCCGCATCTCTGCATGTTTTACATTGAATGCCTGTCCATTGCCTGTCCATTGCCTGCCATAGAATAATAGTAGCCATGAATTTGACGCACCGTTTGTTTGGAGACAAGAGAATTGGTTTGATTTGGTCAGTAGTTATGCATTCAAACCAATCAATACTTGATCTGCTTTTCTGTCATTATTTGTTTCATTGATTTTTATGTAATTGTTTGAATCAAAACAAATAGGAGAAACACATACAGGACAGGGATGTCGATAAGAAAGCTAATAACCCGTTCTTATCGATGTCACCGACGTCTGAGTCGAAGTCGTCGCCGACGGCGCTCACACCAGAGGGCAAAAGTCAGGGATTATTAGATTTATTAAATGATGAATATATTAGTACTAAGAGTGGAACTACTGATTCAGGCAAAGCCAGCGACGACTTATTATGTCTGACGAACGCCAACCCATTCGCCGATATATTGAACGCCGCCATCAGTAACGCACCGCCCGTTCAGACATCTTTCCCATCGATGGCTCAACCAAATATGGTTCCACTCATACAAAACCAACCGTTCAATGGAATGACGACAACGAATGGCAATAACGCGTTCGCTTCCGAAGACGGCTTTGCGGCCGCTTTCGGCAAAAGCGAGTCTACCTCTGCCTCAGGTATGCCTTAAGTCTAACCATTGGTTCTATAAGTGATAAAAAACACAACCAAAGTGTTGATCAAATGTCGGAAACCCTCAGTTGCTATCAATGCACTCTCTTTGCGAATATTGTTTTAATTTAACCAAAACTGTCTTATTCTTCGTATTCATGCCTTCCCTTCAAAGGATTTGATGATAGAGATGAGGGTAAGTCTAAAGTGATATCTCTTTCGTTAATGTTTTCATTCAATCCCTTATTGCTTTCGAATCCTTCCAATCCAAGTGTCAGATCAGGTAACCAATAAACTACCCGTTCCTTCGACTGATGATCCGAACCGATCGACATCTCCGTCGCCTACTCAAGACATGATCAAAGGCGCCGGAACTACGCCTATTCTAGCTGTTCCTGAGCCTGGTTTTGGTGAGGACAGTGGTATCGATGAAAGCAATACTCGGGGCAATAGTCCATCGCCTGCTGCCACCATATCAGCCCCACCGCCTTCTGGAGAGAACAGTCCATTCGGACATTCTTTTGAATCTTCCTCTTTTGCCGTCTCTTTTGGTGACGAATCAGATCCAATAAAACCAATGAGACCTCCGCTTCCATCCCAGGACATGCCATCGGTGTCGGCTGTCCCTCCTGGGCGGCCACCGCCTCCCACTTCGTCAAATGTTTATTCTGATCAAGTATTTCGAAATCAATCAGAATTGGATGAGGGGTCGACTAATGCACCCCCTCCTCGACCTCCCATTCCCGGAGGAGTGCCCTTCGCTACATTTGACGCCAATCAACAGCATATTCTTCAGCAACTTCTTCAGCAACAAATGGCTATGTCTTCACCACAACTACAACAGAGACCTCCGAAAAAGCCGTCGGCTTTCGAGGACTTGGATCTAGCGATGAGAGAGACTATGGCTAAGCCGTCGAAACCAATCGGAGCACAACCACAACAATCAAATATTGCAAGTGTTGTGCCTTCCGGTGTGGTCTATATTCCTCCGGGTTCTGTTCCGCCCGCAGGTTATGTAGTGATGCCCGGAATGCCGTCTTATGGAGTAGCTGCCGGTGCCGCAGGTCTTTCTCATTTTACTGAGGGTTTCCTTATTATTATTATTTGATTTATTGGTCACTTATTTGTTGTTTCATTTGTTTAATTATTGTTTGAATTATTGATAATTTTATGCAAAATATGTGATAATTGATGAAAACGTTTTCGACTTTAGGTTTCGACGCTTTCGGGGATGTATTGCAACCACAGCTTATGGCCAACAAGAGTGGTATACTCGGTATACAACAACAGTCGGGCCAACCAGTCATACAGACATCCAATGCAAATGCAAATCAAAGTTTATTTAAAGGAGATTTAGATTCAAGTCTTGCGAGTTTGGCCCAAAACTTGGACATCAATGGCCCGAAGGGGGGATTCAAGAAGTATTTGCAAATAATTTGTTTATTCGATAATTATTTAAAATGAATTGAAATCGCATTCAAAGGTCGGGCCAACAGTTCTCCAGTCCGAAAAACACTGGCAAAACTGGAGCTCCAATTCAGACTCAGACACAACCGACTTGGAATGCCAACCCTGGTGGCATGCCAGGGGCATGGAATGCCGGTGCTATGCCAATTGGTGCACAGATTCCAGGCAATGGTCAATGGCCAGCATCTGCACAGCCAATAATGGTTCCCAACTCAATGGCATATGGAGTACAAGTAATGGACAGTTGTTTTTAGCATTGATTACATGTCTAATCAAACTATTTATTTGATTAGATGAGACCAGGAATGGTTGGAGGGATGGGATCTCAAGCTGGAACGGGACCAATACTTCCAGGAGCTGTTCAAGTCCTTCCCAACAATACAGCTCAACGGCCGGTCAATCCAGGCTTAGCTAATACACAGTCAGACCCTTTCGGCGCTCTTTAAATATGTTTAAAATTTGTATTTAATTTTAATATAATTTTTGTTTCGAAAACTTCAGCAAAAAATGACTTTTTGTTCAAATCGTATGAATTTTATGGATTTTTTTGTGTTTAACGAAAATCCAAACGGATTTCCACTGTTTTTAACTTCAATGCGATTTGAAATGTTTTTAACTATTGATTGATTGACTCAAACTGTTATCAAACGATATCTCTATTTTATGCCAAATTAAATCTAGTGTTAAATTATTTTTTATGATTTCAATGAAATAACAAATATTTTTATTTTGTTTACTTATTATTGATTATAAACTGTCGATCAAATGCGCCGATAATTGCTTTCCAATGAGAATACAATGATTTTAAAGGAGATGTCGTTTTTTGTTCACATTTCTCTCATTCCTTTGTTTTCTGTTAAATGACTACAAATTTATGACATATTTTAAGCACATTTTATTAGTTTCACAAATTTTGTTCAAAATATATGAAAACATTTGACTGAAACCGTCGATTGGGTGCAATTGAAGTGCAATTCACTCAATCGATGCATACATTGCTATCAAACATATTATTGATTGAATTGAGACGAAAATAATGATAAATATATATATTAATTAATTATGAGAACCAATACATTATGAATGCATTCCACAGTAAATGACACCATAAATGAGAGCATAATTTTATTTTAAACTAAATGTCTTTCTCTATATTTTAGGAATAAATAGTGGAATAAAAATATTAAATAAACTGAAAGTAATTTATTGTTAATTAATGATGATTTTGCAGATATATTGCATTGAAATATACATTTATTTTCGATTATATTATATGACAAATAATTGTAATAATTGAGTATAAATTGATTAAAAACTTAACGATCACTTAATATAAGAAAATCAATTTAAATGTATTAAATGTAATGAAAATATTCTTTATTAAGAAATTACGTGAAATTTATGTTTTTTAGTGAAAATTGTTTTTAAATATTATATTAATTTTTGAAATTTTGTCCAAAAAATTGTAAATTTAATTAAAGTTTATTATTATTATTGATTAAAAGTTTTTTGTTTAAATGCATAACATTTTGTAATCATTTATCGTTGAAAATATGTGCTGTGTTTTAAATAGAAAATGACCAAGCTATTTCCATTTGAAACTTGCTTATCATTTATCATATGTTTAGCTATTTTTAAAACAAAAAATCATCTAATTATTAAATACAGTGAAAATTCACTGCAATTAAACATTTGGTCATTTTTGTCGTCAATCAAATTATTGAAACATTTTTGGCAATAATTCAATGAAATCTTCAATGCATTCAAATTGTTTCAATAAATAAATCCTTTCAATGAATTTTTTCAACTAATTTATCCTTTAATATGAACTTTGAATACGAAATATGTTTTGAATTTAATGTTTATTCACTCGAAAGCTTTGAATGTGTTATCTGTTTATAATGAACTTACATGTGATCGAGTGGTGACTAAAAGCAAAAATCATTCAAAAGGTTCCCTCACATACAACTATGATCCAACTATGATCCAGGTGATCCAACAGTTTTTCGTTGTCTACTTCTTCAGTGACCTCTCTATTGAATGGACCGAAAGGACCGAAATTGTTGGTTGAGTTTAACTCTTAATTAAATGCAATTATTTTTCGCAGAATTTATTTTTTTGATAAAATCTCAAAACAAATGATTTTGAATGCGTGAAAGGCATGCGAACTGAGCTTTTTGAAGCTGACTGTGCTCTTGCGCAGGGATCGGGATCTGTAGGTGCGATGTGTTGACAGAAAAATACTGGTATGATATGAGAAACATACTCTTCGCTGAAAACAACATTCAGTTCTTATACAGAATATAAGCACAAATTATTTGATATTTCAATCGAAAGTATGGCCTCTAATGTTTGCACTGGTATGAAGTCACTGTTCAACCCGAACGATGAGAAGGCGGCCTGTGGTGTGGGGTTCATTGTGTCCATCGATGGCATAGCATCTCATAAAGTGAGACACAATTGCATTGATTTTAAATATTTTTTTTCTATTTATTTTTGACCCCTTATTATAACTGTCGACCTTTACCTCTGTTGCACAGCTTCTTCTAAATGCAAAAACTTTGAGCGCCCGTATGGAGCACAGGGGTGCCTGTTCTTGTGATAACAGCACAGGTGATGGGGCAGGCGTTTTGACTTCAATCCCTCATCGATTCTACGCCAAAAAGATTAAGTGAGTCTAAAAAAACTTATTTCTTTATACCTTTCATTCGATCGCTTCAATTGAAAGACAAACTCATCCATAAAGTCATCAATGTTTGAGACATTCGCTGTCTTTCGGATAATTGTTTTGTCTATAAATTTTTAAATAAAAAAGTTTTTTAATGTGTTTTATAAACTTCTAATAAAAGTGAGTTTTTATCGATTATTTGTTGAAAGAATTGTTGAATAATTGTTATAACGAAATGGTTTTGTCATCGATTGCAGAGACAGTAAAGGCATTGATTTGCCCACTGCTGGCAAATACGCGACCGGAATATTATTCTTGGATCCGATAACTCATATTCAGGCTGAAGAACAGTTCGAAGCAATCGCTTTGGAGAATGAGTTACAAGTGCTGTGTTGGAGGGATGTGCCCATAGACCCAAACTGTATCGGAGAAGTGGCCAAAAGTAATGAACCCCTTATGAGACAAGTGTTTGTTGTGCCAAATGACCAAACGATCGATGAAAATGAATTGAAGCGAAAAGTGAGTTCACTTTATATCTCATTTCGTATATAAATTAAATTAACTCAAACTCACAAAACTCTATACAATGTTAAGAGTCATTGATTTGTTTATTGCTTTTTGAAATCCATTTATCATTACCTTAACTATAAAGACGTCTGTATTGAATGTATGGCTGAATTCCACACACTTTTACCACTTATTTGATAGCTTTGGCCAAAATGTATTCAGATTTTTACTGTGATTACAAACAGATGTAATTAACAGTATTTCAACTTCAGATCATTTGCTAAATATATTATATTTAAAAAAAGGTATTTTAGAAAATATTTCAATTTTATGTTTTTTGTGAACTCAGTTCAGAGTTGTTTCACTCCTTTTGTCTGTATTTTATTTTTAGATAATATTCCTCTAGTTTTTAGTTTATGAACTTTTTTCTCTCAAAATATCTCTCGTTTGAATCATAGGGTAAAATATTCCGAATCATTTGAAAATATATTCCCAATGATATGAAAAACTTTGTTTTGTTTTCGATATTCAAAAGCAAATACAAATAAATAAACGATTTATTTATGAAAATATTGAATGCAAAGAGAAGTGCATTAAAAATACATTCAATCAAATGATACATTTCATACTCACTGAGTAATTCAATGTCTTTTTTATTGATTTTTCGCCTACAAAGTGTTGATACCGTAATAATAGTGCTTTCATTCACTATACTTTCCAACAGAGTTGTCTAAAAGGCTTTCCATTGAATTTGAGTTATTTTGATAACAGTTTGACATTTACTGTCTTCGACTGTAACCAAAAGACATAAAACTATTGAACAATGGCTTTAAACTCGAAGAACTTGTTTAAAAATATATAATTTTTGATTAACTATTTGATAGGTATTATATTAAGAGAAATATAATGCCATCAAAAATATATTCTGTAATTTCATTGTTCTCTTTTTTCGTCTTTTTATCAATCATTACTTCCTTTGAATTTGGTTTGGATTCGAGTGATTGTCTCATATTATAATACAATATATTATATTATATTTGATATAACGTTAAATAGACTTTATTTATATTAATAGTCAAATGACATCAAATCTGTTCGTCTCTATTATATCCAAATTTAATTATTAATGAATTTCAGCATAATTTTAGTGAATGTTTGCTTATATTAATGAAAAATTCTAATAAAACAGATATACATCGAAAACATTAATCTTAAGGATATTTTAATGAGATTTTAATAAAATATATATTAAATGAAGTGAATGTGTATTATATTTTTGTGCGAAGTTTCGTTATTTTGCGGAAATTTATTCACATTATAAAGAAATTGCATTTTATTAAAGTATAGGAAAGATTTTTATCGATTATATATTTATTTTTATATATATTCTTTCGTTTGAATGTTTAGAAAGTTTTAACAACAGAATTAACCTTCAATTGAGACCTGAAATCATTAAATGTGACAAATAATGATTGCATTCAATTATATTAATGACAATTGTATTCATTTTCGCAATTATTACAATTTTTAGTTAATTTCGTTAAATTTCATCAATTTTTGTCATTAAAACTTATTTCAAATTATTTTTAGATTTATTTTTACTAATCGTTAAGAATATATTTATAATGAGATATAAAAATATATTATTTTTCTTCAATTTTATTGAATACATATTTACTGAACTTTGAATACAAACAAAACGATGAAATGTTTGACATTTATTAATGAATTTTATTTAATCAAATATTTTCTAAACATTTGTTATTAATAATAAATAAATAAAATTATTTATTATGTTTTAAAGTTTGAAATTGTCTTTCGTACAGACATTTCAATTATTATCATTCAAATGTAATCTATAAATACATTTCATTAACTTAATTACGATTTGGTATTATATTTAATAAAGTATTTTATTTATAGAATTTATCGACAAAATTGAAAATCGATATTAATTTTTGTGAACAAAAATTTGATATAAATTATGTAATTCAATGAAATTCTATTATATTTCTTATAAAATATGTATTATTTCTGATATTTAATTAAAAGGAAATCATTTTTTCGAAATAAAACTCAAGAAATATTCGTGTTTTGTGTTCACAAAAATCGATTTTTTAATAGTTTTAGTTAAATGTGTAATAATTTCAAAAATTTTCACTAAAAATGAATAGAAAAAAAATATAATATTTCTTATACAAATTGATGGCAACTAAACATAGGATCAATTCTTTGCCTCATTTTAGGAATCAATGCAACAAAAGAGTCATTTATAGGACCGTAAATTATCATTGAATATACGGTACTCTTTAATAACTCTTATCACGAATTCTTGATTATGTGTTAGTCTTGAGAATTCATCACATAATCAACAGTTTATATAATACTATCGTTTTCTCATAACATGT
Organism: Quadroppia sp. Gr-Ori-00064; assembly: GCA_034700825.1. Classification (NCBI taxonomy): domain Eukaryota; kingdom Metazoa; phylum Arthropoda; class Arachnida; order Sarcoptiformes; family Quadroppiidae; genus Quadroppia; species Quadroppia sp. Gr-Ori-00064. Next base: position 3,953 of record JAQIXR010000479.1, on the reverse strand, counting down.
TTGTAAACATTATTTGAGTCAAAAGACTTTAATCTTTGAATTTATTTTTTATTTTGATATAAAAAGTACTTATTTTCAAAATTTTTAAAAATATTTCAAAAATTTTTTAGCTTTTCGTCAAAGACGTGAAACAACAGTTTGTTTCAATTCTCGTTATTCTTGTTTATATATAATTAAAATTCATTACAAATCCTAACTTAAAATCATTGGACTTTATATTCTCTAATGAATTAATATTTGATTGAATAAAATTCAATTATGAGACCAACTGTAGAGCACTGGTAGAAGAATAAACAAAATGTGTGGAATTGAACAAAAAATCACATTTAATCTCAAGAGTATTAAATGTTTGACTGTTTTCAAAATTACAAAATTTTTATTTTTAGATTTTAGTCTTATTTCAAATGTCAAACAAATTAATGACTTTTGATTTCTATGTAATATTTATTTAACGGTTTTTTGTGGCAATTGTTTTATATAATGAATTTCATCGTTATATTCATTATTATCACAATTTTATGCATTTTTCTCATAAAATATTCATAACTTATAATAAGATTTTGATAATTTATTTTTAATTACTTCGTTTTTGTACTGATTTATGGATTAAAATTGAAGTCTAATGTATAGCATATGTGATAAAAGTGTTTAAAAATGATTTTTAGATACATTTGTAATTAATTTTTGTTATTAGGTATTCGTATTGAGAAAGTCTTCGTCACACCGTCTCCTGGAGGAAGGGCTGCGCTTCTATATATGCAGTCTATCTGTCGATACCATTGTATATAAAGTGAGTTTTAATTCTTATTTTTATTTTTCACTTGATTTATAGTAAGGTTTGTAATGTATTTATAACTTAAATCTCTTTATATTTCTTCCAATAATTACCTTAAAATTAATGAAAAGTTTCTATGAATTGACAAACAATTCATTTCCTGAAAAACATTCTTATCTTTACTAAAAAAACTCTTTCTTTTTGTGATTTTTAAATCATTTTTTATACTTTTTATTTGAGTTTTCTTTTTGTAATATTAACTAAAAATTAATTTAATTTTATATAAAAAGCACTTTTGAATAAATATGAAATATTTGATATATTTTTGGCGATTTATGTGCAGAATATGTTGGAAAATATGTTGTATTTTCAATAGGGATCCCCTTTTCAAGAGTTGTGGGATTCCTGTCAATGTGTCAGAGTATTCATGTGTTAAGGATTCCTGTAATCAATGTTCAGGGATTGCGATGAAGAAGTGTCACAAAGTTTGTCCCAATTATAAGTTTAAACACTTTTTTTATTTTGATTTTAATTCAAAGTATTTCAATTGAAGTCATGTTTTGACACAAGTGTGTGTTTGTGCCGACTGTAGGGCCAGTTCACACCACCCCAGCTATGGTTATACTTCATCGACCTCCAGGAGCACACGTTCGAAGCATACCTGGCCTTGGTGCATGCACGATTCTCAACGAACACATACCCGTCCTGGGAAAGGGCACATCCAATGAGATTTTTGGCACATAATGGAGAGATCAATACATTGAGAGGAAATGTCAATTTGATGCGAGCGCGGGAAGGGGTTATGAAGAGTAAACTGTTTGGTAAAAACCTGTCCAAACTCTATCCTGTGGTTGAGGCAGATATGTCTGACTCCGGATCTGTCGATAATGTGCTGGAATTTCTAGTGACAGCCGGGGGTCGTTCACTGCCCGAGGCCGTGATGACCATGGTGCCCGAGGCCTGGCAGAACGACCCTCTTATGAATCCAGAGAAAAAACTCTTCTATCAGTGGTCGGGCTGTGCTATGGAGCCATGGGATGGTCCGGCTCTTCTCACATTCACTGATGGCAGATATATCGGTGCTATTCTGGATCGAAACGGCTTAAGACCGTCGCGCTATTACCACACCGTCGATGGCTATGTCATTATGGCCAGTGAGGTCGGGGTCGTGGATGTGCCCAACGATAATATCCTACAAAAGGTATTTTGATGTCATTTTCAGATGAGAGCAACTGATGGAATGACTTGTTTTGTCACACCTGACTCCAGGGTCGTCTCCGTCCCGGAAGAATGCTATTGATTGACACGAAGGAGAAGGTGTTCGCGAAGGACGAAGAGGTGAAGCTAACCATTGCTCGCAAACGACCTCTTGAGAGTTGGCTCAAAGAAATGTTTACTTTAGATGACTTGAGAGCCAATCATTTGGCCGGTTATGTCAACAAAGCCTTCAAACGAAGAGCTGTTCTCTTGGAGGGCAGGAGTGAAGATGAAGTCCACGGAAGAGCTAAAGTGCTTGAGGACAGACGTCTGGCACTTCACGCCTATACGACAGAAACGATAAATTTATTGATACTACCGATGGTTAAGACAGAGTTAGTCATGATTTTGATTGAAATGTATTTCAGTTTTCATTCATTCCTTCAAATCCAACAGAAAGGAAGCGTTGGGCTCAATGGGGAACGACTCCCCTCTGGCCTGTCTGTCATTATGCCAGCCATTAATATACGATTATTTTAAGCAACTCTTCGCTCAGGTGACAAACCCTCCAATTGACCCCTTCAGGGAACGGGTAGTCATGTCACTCGCCTGTCCCGTCGGCCCTGAGGCCAACATTTTAGAGTCATCTGCAGAGCAATGCCGGCGCCTATGGCTCGAACAGCCCATCCTTTCGATCACAGACCTCGAGGTCCTGAAGGAGACCAACTTTAAGGGTTGGAAAACAAAAGTAATCGATTGTGTCTTTCACGTCAAAGAAGGAAAACCCGGTCTTTTCAAAGCTCTCGACCGGATCTGCACCGAAGCGGTCGATGCGGCCAAAAGTGGTTACTCTTTGGTCGTATTGAGTGATAGAAAGGCCGGACCAAAATTCATTCCCGTGAGGTATGGGATCATATGAAGCCATTTGTCATTCAATGTTTGTCTAATGAATACCTCTTCAGTTCACTCCTGGCATTGGGTGCTACCCATCACTACCTGATCAACGCTCGACAGCGTATGAAAGTGGGACTCGTCTTAGAGACGGCCGAAGCGCGTGAAGTACACCACATGTGTGTCCTTCTGGGCTATGGGGCCGACGCTATCTGTCCATACCTTGTCTTCGAAATGATGGCTGCTCTTCGAGAGGAAGGTTTGCTTCAAATGACTGACTCAGAGGTGTTTGACAACTATGTGTCTGCGATGGAAAGGGGTATCTCTAAAGTGATGGCCAAAATGGGTATTTCCACCCTTCACTCATACAAAGGCGCGCAGATCTTCGAAGCCGTGGGTTTGGGAGAAGAAGTGATCGACAAATGCTTCAAAAACACCGCTTCACGACTGGGCGGCACGACCTTTGAAGTGCTGGCCGACGAGGCATTGGAAAGACATATGATTGCTTTCCACCGCAAATACTTCACAGACTCTCTTATACTGAGAAATCCCGGTTTCTATCATTGGAGGTCAGGGGGAGAAAAGCATATCAACGACCCCCTGGCCATCGCACACCTTCAGGACGCGGCTGTCGTTAACTCTAAGAGCGCTTACAAACAATTCGTTGACATAACCAACAAAGCGGTCAAAGACTGTGCCCTAAGAGGACAACTGGAACTGATATACTCATCGAAGGCCATTTCCATCGATGAAGTCGAACCGGCCGTCAATATTGTCAAACGTTTTGCCACCGGTGTGTCTGTCTGTCTCTGATCACAACATTTCTAACCACAACCCTATCTATAGGTGCGATGTCTTTCGGTTCGATATCATTGGAAGCGCACAAAACCCTTGCGATGGCTATGAATAGAGTCGGCGGTAAATCCAATACCGGAGAAGGGGGTGAAGACTCTGACAGATGGCTTGTGGACGACCCCAACAATAACCAAAGGTCGGCCATAAAACAAGTGGCCAGCGGTAGGTTCGGGGTCACGGCTGCATACCTGGCCAATGCTGATGAGCTACAGATAAAGATGGCACAGGGGGCCAA
>JAQIXR010000478.1:0-26666 GCA_034700825.1 Quadroppia sp. Gr-Ori-00064 | reverse complement strand
TTCTCAAAGACGACCCAAAAGTCTTTTCGGCGTTTATGGAGTAAAACAAAACTATTTTTAAATGATTTTCAAAATTAATTATATATTAAATCAGAGGTCAGGGGTTAGGGTTCGCTCGGCCTCAAAGTGGTCTGTCTCAAACATCGAGTGTGGATCAACAATTGGATGGCAGAGAAGGCAGTCAATCGCCAATGGATTTGGATCTCTCTCGAAGTCCAACTCAAGAGATCAAAGACAAGACCGACAGCACCGACACCTCTGATCTCAAGAGAGATCATTGAATTTTGTATAAATTGAGACAATTTTGTGAATAAGTATTTAGTGATAAATGCAATCAATTGTCAAATATTATCATAAATGTAATGAATGTCAAAACAGATGTCATTAAAGAGATAACAAAACAATGATTTCGGGAACCAATGAAACAGTGATTCACTGCAGACGTGATTTAAGACACGTCTTAATCACTAATTAAGTGAATGATTGAATGAAGTGTTGTGTTGTGTATGCGCTCACGTATGGCACAGGGAGGCCATCACTGCCACTGCCACTGCACTCCCTGTGCTCTCTATGCCTATCATACCTGTGCTCTCACTGTCTCTCAGCTGACGATATGTTTACAAGAGTTTGTGAATGCGTTTCAAACAATAACTGATTTAACTGCCATTAAAGCCATCCAAGAGTTGGGAACCACTTAATGGTAATCAAAGACATCTTAATTGATTGATCTCAAGTCGAGTCAAATCAAAGACATTCCGAAAATCAATTCAAATCGTCGATAATGTCAGTCATTGACCAAAACGATGACAAGTATTGCACTTATTGTCAATTGTTTTCAATTCAACTAATGATCAATTGATCCAAATGTCAGTGTATTCCTCGACAACGACTCGAACGGATCTGATAATGGATTGGCATTTATTCGGCAGATATTTGACGGCGCGGACGACCTCTTGGACAATGAGTTTGAACGAGCGTTAGGTCTGTTGTGATCCAGTCATTGATCCAATTATTGGTCTTTAGTTATCATATGATTTGGTTATTAAGAGAACCGAATGAAGACAATTGTCATCGAACCGAACCGTTTGGGCGAAGAGACGGCGCGTTGGATATCGATTGGGAACTGTCTGAATAAGACGGCGATTATGACTGGTTTTGGGTCTATATTGACGGGTATTCTATGGCCGGACAGACGGACCACTCAGTGCTGTTTGGCGTCCATCAGTGTCTTCACGAATGGCATACATTTCCTCTCGTGGCAAATGGATGAGTGTTCCCACTATAGGGTGGAAACGGATGCCGATGTGATTGCGGCCAAATGTGCCCCTTGGGTCGACTTGGAAAGGCCTGTAGTGCTGACCCGTCGGTCGCACCGGGAGGTGAGGAGGAACAACATTCTCCAAACGGCAATCTCTTTGATAGCTCTAGCCTTCACTGCATTCAAAATATATAAAACTTTTAAATTAACGAAAATTATTGTATAAAAAGATTTCATTTAATGTTTCGATACTTCGACTCATTATGTGATTTGTATTGCATTTCGTTTAGTATTGATTTGAATGTCATTAAACAAATCAAATACAAATCAAATCTAAATATTCTTTACATTTATTAATAAAAACCAATTTTACAAAAAGTTTTACAAAAAGTCATTTTCAATACAATTCAATTCAATCCAAAGATGACTTCTTCTCTCGTTTTGCTCTTCTGTTCATCAAATGGAAATAAATGGTCGGAAACATAAATCTAATCCAAATCGCAATCTTCGGCAGTAATGGAGACAAAATCAATTGCTTATCATTTTTCATGACAGACATGACAATCAATTTTGCCGCTTCTTCTGGTGCCATACCTTCGGCAGTGGTCGCATCCATGAGCCCATACCGAGCACCCGAACTTGTAATGGCATTAATAGACAAATCAGTTCTAATATAACCCGGATTTATGACACAAACAGATATTTTAGTGTCAGACAACTCTGCGCGAAGACTATCACAGAAGGCCTGGAGTGCATGCTTTGAGGCCGCGTATGCCGACCGATAGGGTAGGGCTAACTGTGACTGAATACTACCGATGACTACTATTTGTCCACTATTTCTCTCAATCATTGGTCGAAGAAATGCTAAGAAAATATTTGTCACTAAAATTGAATTAAAGATAAAACCAATGAATTGAAAACCTTTAATAACAGCCAATTGTCCCAAATAGTTGACAACCATTAGCTTGTGGTCCACTTCAAGACACGTGTCGACAGCCTTTCCTCTATAACTAATCCCTGCGTTATTGACCAATACATCAACTCTTCCGTAATAACTGAGCGCTTCTTTGGCATACAATTCAATGCCATTGAGTTCTGAGAGATCGAGTCTCAAGACTTGAGGTTCAAAGCAATCATCACTTGTATTGAAGTCACGAATCAACCAATTCTTGACATTTTGCAACTCATCTGTTCTTCGGGAAGAGAGGATAAGTCGAGCCCCAGATCTATAGAATACCTGTGCCATCGCTGCCATCAATCAATGAAATTAACGATAAGTAAGCGATTCATGCGTTAAGTATTGTGAAGACCTTTTCCGAGTCCAGAAGAGGCACCGGTAATGACAACCACTTTGTCTTTGAATGCCTTCAATTCAATCACTTTTCGGTCATTTATTTTACGGTAGGTTTTGACCAAAAAATAGGGAAAAACAATTGAAATGAATATTATTTTAAATGAATTCGAAAGCTTTGAATATAAAACATTTAGACCATAAATAGGATTCATATCTTTGTAAAACTACCGGTGCTTTGGATGTACTTAAAGACAAGACCTAAGCTTAGACGACAAGTGAGTGAATGATTGTTTGTAAACACAAGTCATGTGTTTTGTCATTGACTTTATGGGCGTTTCTTTCATTCATTGCAAACATTGTTTTGTTTTGAAATTATTTAATGTTTTTAATGTTTAATGAAATTTAAACTCATTTTAACCACAATATAATGGCCTCACTATTTGAACAATACGAACGGTTCTCATCCCTGGCCTCCAGACCACAAGTGGATGATTCAAATCAGGCATTCAATCAATAATGACCTAATTGTCTGTTTTCACAATTAATTGGTTTATCCCTTCTTTTGATGATCAGAACAACTCCATTATCAACATCTGTTCCGATACTGAAGAACAGATATTCAGCAAATATAAAATGGATTTTTCGTAAGTTTTTGTCATTTATTTCAAATGATTTTGAATACAATTTAATTGATTTTGATTTCAGTCCTTCAGAAAACATAACACATTTAGTGGTAAGTAATAATCATCTGATAATGGCTTTGAAGAACAAGACTTTATTGAGAATGGATTTAATGCATTCAAACCAACCGAATGGTAAGGCTCTGTCTGTCAGGCTGTCATCGATTGGTTGATCCAATCATTTGACAGACATTCAAATCGTTTTCTTATGTCTTATTTAAACTAATTGTCATTCAATAATGTCTTCAGAAATAGATTTGAAGCGATTTATGTCAGATAAAAGTCATTCTTCGCGGATAAATAATGTGTTTTTGGATCCGACGGCAAAACATTGTCTAATAAGTGTCATAAACACCGAAACCGGGATTTCAACCGAAAATCTGTATTTATCTAAAAAAGTGGTCCAAACCTCTAAAATGAAAGGACACGTCGTTTCTGCCGTCGCTTGGAATTATGAGAACAGCTCAAAGACTACTAACAATACGACTTCTAATATTCTGATCGGAACCACAAAAGGACTTATTTTTGAAACTGAATTAATATCTTCAGAAGAATCGAAATTCTTTCCAATTGGAGGACCCGAACAGTATTGGAAACAGGCTTTTGATTTAGGATCAGATGCCGGCGCTGTGTTGGCCATAGAGTTCCATAAAATCAAACAAATCAGTTCCAATGAGGGGTTGTTTTTCATTATTGTTTCGACCAAAAAGTAATTTCAAAAATATTTTCTAAATATTGAATTTTTTTGGAATAATTTGAAAATGATTTAAATATTCTTTTCAGTCGTTTGTATCAATTGGTTGGAAGTGCTTCCAATTCAAGTGATTCTCCATATTTGTATCAAATCTTCAATACATATAGCAATCAGTTTCAAGATATGCCGGGATATATGAGTTATAGTAAACTCGATTTCTATTATCCCGTCTCTTATTCCTGTCCCAAGTCTTTCGCATGGCTTACGGGTATGTCTTCACTCGAAATATTTATTACAATATTTCAAAAACTGTTTATATTTAACATTGATATTATTGATGATTTAGAACCGGGTGTTTTGTGCGGACAAATCGATTTGAGTGCAAATTGTGTGTCGAATAACAGAGTAATAAGTGATACAACTTTATTGGCGTACAGAAGAGAATCAGATAATCACTACTTGAAGGACGAAAACCCAATTTCTTTGGTTTTGACTCAATTTCATGTCTTAGTATTAATGAAAAACCATTTGAAAATCATTTGTGTTTTGAACGAAGAGATTGTATTTGAAGACTATTTTACTGAAACTTATGGCAAATTAGTTGGTATTGCGAAAGACACGATCAAAGGAACCGTTTGGGTCTTCACTCAACTGGCAGTCTATAGATATAAAATAGTTAACGAAGACAGAAATATATGGAAAATATATTTAGCGAAACAGGACTTCCAATCAGCGAAACGTCTGGTGAGAGGGGATGCCATCAAAATGGAAAGAGTCATCTGCGAAGAGGCCGACCATTATTTCGCACTTAAGAAGTAAATATGAATTGATTTAAAAATGTTTTATTGATTTGTTTTTGAATGAAGTTATGAAAAAAGTGCTTCACTTTATGCGTTGAGTCACAAATCATTCGAAGAAATTGCTCTCAAATTCATTCAAATCAAAGAAGACGAAGCGCTCAAACAGTTCCTCGTTTGCAAACTGGACACTCTTTCCGAGAGAGACACCACTCAACTGACTGTCCTCTTGTTATGGCTCATAGAAATACAACTCAATCAAATGGGATGTCTTAAGAATGACAACAAGCAGTTGTCAGAAGAATATCAGATAATTGAAGCGGAATTCAAGAGTTTGGTTTCACAGCACAAACTTGAGGTCAGTTTGACTTCAATTGAATCAAAACTCAATTTATTTTCTGTTATCTCAGAAATGTTTAATCAAAAGTCGAAAAGCTATTTACGATTTGATCGAAAGTCATGGAAATCAAAATAATTTTATTTTTTTCGCTGTTTTGATGAAAGACTTCAATCGTGTCATTGAATGTCATTTACAGCACAAAGACTATGGTCTGGCCCTCAATGTCCTCAAACAACAAGTAATTCATTCCTTAATTTCATGTACTCTTAATCGAATTAACTGTTCCAATGGTTTTTGTCCAAAAGGGTGTTCCGGAAATGTTTTATAAATTTTCACCCCTTATAATACAAGAAATGCCATCAGAATTGATATCAGTTTTGATTCAATTCGCCTCACATTTAGATCCAGCGAAACTCATACCGACTTTAGTTCAACAGCACATAAAGAGTGGTAATGTTTGGGATGAGAAACAGGTATTCAATGCCTTTATTAACAAATATTTTGATTGACTTAATTGAAGGTCTTTTTTGATTATCGCATAAAAATATGTTTTCTTAAAATCATTCAAATCATTAATAACAAAGTGCGTGGGTTTTCACTCAGGGTTACACTAAATCGTAAGATTTTAACGCATAGATTCAATCCATGTGATTGTGATTGTGTTTAAGCATTTCATTCATTTTCACAGAAATTCATTCATTCATTAAAATGAGATAATATTCACTTTTAATGGTTTTTTGCGAAAAATAACAACTTTTAAAATTTTAAAATTTATTTTTGATCAAAAAAACTCAAAATATTTTAATTTAATTAAAAATTATTTACAATTTTATTGATTTCAAAGTCTTTAGAAACGATTCGGTATTTAGAGTACTGTGCCTTTCAATTGGGTGCTATCGATCCTGTTATACATAACTATTTGCTGGCACTGTATGCACAGATGAGACCCGAAAAACTATTGACATATCTGTCCCTCAAAGGACAGGATGAGTCGTGTGTTCCGTATGACATACGATATGCGGCCAGAATTTGCTGTGAGTTAGGGTTAGAAACGGCTTGTGTTCACCTGTACTCAACTATGTATATGTGCGAAGAGGCGGTCGACTTAGCCCTGACCTTTGACGTCGAACTTGCGAAACAAACGGCCGAACGTTCGGACATTAGCGACGAACTGAGAAAAAAGCTTTGGCTGAGAATTGCCAAACATGTCATCAAAGAACAACAAGACATCGAAACCGCGACTCAAATACTAAAAGAATGCGAACTTTTGAAAATCGAAGACATTTTACCCCTTTTTCCTGATTTCGTAACCATTGATCACTTCAAAGAAGCCATTTGTTCATCACTTCACGAGTATAACAGAAATATAGAATCACTCAAAGAAGACATGAAGTCAGCGACAGAGAGTGCACATCAGATACGACAAGAGATTAAGACTTTTAGAAACAAATTCACAATAATTCGAACTCAAGACAAATGTGTTGTCTGTTCCTATGCTATCCTCACCCGTGCTTTTTATGCCTTTCCCTGTAGTCATCTTTTTCATTCCGATTGTCTCATATCAGAAGTCATGCCGTTTTTGAAACAAAGTCAACAAATCAGAGTCGAAGAAATTCGACATAATTTGTCGATAAGTTCTTCGACTCAAAACAAGACAACTAACGATGTTTTGGCCGATCAGTCGAATAGTGCTGTTGTGGCCAATGATAGGGAAAGACTGTTAAACGAATTGGACGACATTGTGGCCAATGAGTGCTATCTTTGCGGTGATCTTATCATAAGTAGTATCGATCAGCCATTCATTAACGAGGACATCAATATTGATGAGAAGGAGGGCTGGGATTAAACCAATCATTTCTGTAATTCAATTCTTATTGAAAATTCTTTTGTGAAATATTTTAAATAAAAGTTTTGATTATTTTCGAAACAAATGTCAAAATTCATAAAATGGACTTTAATTGCATTTTATATTAATTAAGAAACGAATGAAAAATATTTAAAATGAAAATATTTTTAAAAAATTAGTTTTGAAAACAATGAATACATTGAGAACATTGAGAACATTGTCCTCAAGTTAATCATCAAAGAAGTCGTCCTTCAGTTTATGGAAATCTTGTTTTCATTGATATAACCATTTTAGGCAACTCTTCGAAGAGGAGGAACTCTTTCGTCACGATTTCACTTTAAAAGTGCTTTTATTGTTAATAATATTTGTCACAAATTATACAATCATTGCATTCAATAAACAATAAATTTAGCAAAACTTGTCATTTGATTAACACTGTATTAAACAAAGAAAATCAAAATTATATTTAAATGAATCAAAACTCAAATCGAAATGAAATTTATTGAACAAATAAAATGAAAAATAAAATACAATTTTTCAAACGATAACTATTTTGACAAACATTTTGTTTGTCCCAAAATTTGGATTAATTTATTGGTTAAATCTTTTGTTTGGTTTTGTCTATGAATTGATGTCTTTATCAATGAATTTCAATATTATTTATACTTATTATACATAAGAAAACAAAAACAATTCTTAAATAAGATTCGGAACTAAACCGCAGTTTCTTTGCGCTGACCATTAATTGGGTTTTGAATACTTTGATTTTGATTGCAATTGTTCTCAATATCCGTCACTTGAGTCCTGTCTTCACTTTTGCTGTCATTCTCTTCACTATTCATAATGTTCTGCTTTTCTGCTTTAGTCGAATCCATGGGTTCTTTGTTTAGAATTTCTTTCTCATTTGACTCGTCAATGGGTTCTGAAGAAACATCCATTGGTTCAGGACTGGTATGACCTTTTGATACGTTTTTGTCCACTTTTTGCTCCAATAATGCAATATATTTATTGACTTCAATGATGGCTGACTTTCGGGCCTTTCGGACGTCTTCACTGCCATAGGTCTCAATGGTGTCCAACTTAATCATAAAACGGGTCAGCATTTCATCCAAATATTTATACTGTTTGTCATTAGCCGTTCCTTTGAATTGATTCACTTCTGTCTCATATCTTTTGAGATCACTTAAAATATTATTTATTACTTCTAAAGCATTTGGTTTTTGGACATTATTTTGGACAAAACCTTCTGTGGATTCAGTGATTGACTCATTCGGGTTGGAATTACTTCGAGTCTCACCGATGACAGGAATGCGTGTCACAAACGGTCCTGACTTTCGTTTATTTGACACTTCCTTCGATTGATCCAAACCTGTGGTCTTGACTTTAGACTTAATGTCATTCTTCAGAGGAATGGACTCTTGAGTGCCATTGGATTCGATTTTGATTGGTATTTGACAAACACGTCGTTTAGAGGCGTCTGAAGTGTTCGTCTGTTGAGGGGACACATCCTTCTCAGAACCGGGCGATCGACCAGAAGTGCCGACGCTGTGAGCACTCGAATGACTCGATGATCGACTCAATGGCTGCTCATTAGGTGTTGTCGTTTCTGATGTATAACCAGAACTGGTCGAACCCTCCCGGGGCTCAACAGTGATGGGAATGTGATGTACTCTCGGCTGACCCGAACCCGAACCCAAATCAGATGTGTTTTGATTTCGCATTGAATGGAAAACACTTCCAACACTTCCACTGCTATTCGATGTGTCATTACTTCTCTGACTTTTAGAAGAACCCAAAGAAGGCATCGAATCCGAGTTCTTATCAAAATTGTTGTCATCTTTTGAGCCATTATTTTGCGATTCATTTGATTTCTCGTGAATGACATGAATAGGAATTCCTATGTCTTCTCCTCTTTGTGTCTGTCCAGACATCCTGTTTTTGGCCTTAAAAGCAATTTATTGTTATTTTAAAAATTATTTGATATTAATTCGATGGACAATACCCTGGATATCATGGAGTCTCCGATGTCTCCGATGTCATCAATGCCTCCGATGTTGAAACCATTGCTCCAATTGTTCCCAACTTTTGAATCGTTGAACATTTGGTTTGGATTTTTCAAGTTTTCAAAACGTTTTCTAAAGTCTGAAAGTTTTGATTCGGGATCAAAATGAGTCCAACGATTGCTTTTGAAACTCATTTTTGTACAAATATTTCAATATTTATAACGACTTAAAAGTAATTCATTTATCCTTGAAATCAATGAATGAATGAATGATTGAATGCATTGAAAGTAAAGCCAAACATTTCTACGCTTTGCGAGACTTTTCTCAAAACAAGGAGTGGTTTAGAGTTGTTGTCATTACATCATTCCGTTCGCAGTCACGCCTTCGCCGACAGAGCCACTAATGAGTGAATCGATAGCCAATTGAACTCTTTTTTGTCAATTCGTCTGCACTTTAGGAGGAGTTTTGACAATATTTTTATGACTTAAGTATATCTCTTAAGACAACGTTAAAGGGTTTAAATCATTTAAGGGGTATAACATTCAAGGGGTTGACATCTCTTTATATTATATTTTGATTATGATTAGGCCAGTCGTGAACAGACCGACCGCTTCAAAAGATGTGACAATTGTTGAGAAAAACATTTTATTGAATAATCAGAAATACAATCACTTTATAATCAAACGAATGTTTGAACAAAACATTTAATAATTTTTAAAACCAACAAAATTAGGATTCAATGGATTCTCAAAACAATTTTCAATGAAAGCATCAAAAAATGAATAAAAATTTAAAGAAAATAATTGAAAACAACGAATATTTTCGTTAAACTAATCAATAAAATGACAAAAATTCTCCAATTCTTGAATGTCTTTATTATAGATGTTTTGTATTATTAATTGTTTCATAAATTCGAGAAATTTTGATATTATATGAATTTTTGATTCAATTGTTTTCGTCTTGAATTAAATGTTCAAAAATTGAATTGATTTAACAATTAGTCGAACCCTTTGTTTGGATCAAATCCGAGATAAAAGTCATTTAATTGAAGACAATTTCCTTGTGTTTTGTTTTCGATAACTGTTTTGAATACCATTTAAAGCCATTTGAAGCAAAACATTCATTTCGTTATGATTTTTGACTTTAATATTTGTTTTAATATTTTTCTGTCGAAAGTCTTGATATAATTGTCAGACAAACTGATCCACCGATCGATTGGTTGATTCGAATCTCAATATCCTTATAAAACGCCTCTCAATTCGTGTCCATATTTTGTGCTTAAATTCAGTACACGTTTAGTGTCTTTCGATTACTGGTCTCATTCTCATCAATAGGGCTGTGAATACTGGGCCCCGACTTGGGATGGCATGAAGAAGGCGTTCCTATCAGTTTGATAACTGGACTCTTGAGACAACATTCCCTCTGCTTGTGAGCGCAAGTCGTCCACAGAATAGGGATCCTATGGATTGAAAGACAATATATATATTGAAAAACATTTACTTTGAAAACAAAAATAAAATTTATTAAAAAATATAAAAATTTTGAATAAAAACAAAACAAATAAAACGAAACAAAAATTCATATAATCTTTAAACCTGTGAGAGCTCTGTCTGCGAGAGACAGACCTGTGAGAGACCCGGCTGTGAAAGGCTTGGATACGGCGGTTGACTCATCTGACTCATAGAGAGCTGGCCCTGAGTTAACGGCCCCTGAGATAGTGAAGAGCCGCCTAAACTGGTCTCCTGACTGGCCGGTTGGCTGGTAGGGTAGGAGAAGTCGGTTTCATTCTTGTTTGAGCGACGGTTAGAATTGGAAATTCGATTCGAGTTTCGGTTATTAATGTTCACACCCTTTGATCTTTGGCCAGTGACTGGTGGCTGACGCATAGGTGCCCCCATATTGGGCCCCTGTTGGTTATAAAAGCGGGGCGGGATATGAGTCATATTCATGAACATCCCTAACGGCACCGGAAGGTTAGCCAAGGCAGCGCTGCTCTGAGCTCTATCTTGACTTATATAAGACAACTGGTCGTGTGGTCTATAATAAGGGTGTGGATGAGGTGGTGCGCCGGCTGTTATGTGCAGTGGATTGAATTGTGACTGATGTCCAGCACCCGACCGATCGTAAACACTTCCGGGAATCATAGCCTCTCTCGCGTCAAACATTGCTGTCTGCATGAAATGTGAGCCGGGATTCAAAGCGTTGACCATTTTTCGGGGTTTCGCGAATTGGATTAAACTCTCCTTTAGGTTATTGAGAGGACCCTCGACTAAGACCTTATTCTCCTTATAGAATGTCAATAAATGGTTCCAAAGGGGTTGTTTTGAAAGAACTTTAGGGTTTCCCACAATGATAATGCCATACCGGGCTCGGGTCAGCGCAACGTTCAGACGTCTCGGATCGTTAAGAAAGCCTATGCCCTGGTGTTCGTTAGAGCGAACGCATGACATAATTATTAAATCCTTTTCCCGCCCCTGAAAGGCGTCGACTGACGCCACTTCTATCTCCTGATAGAGCTTTGCGTGGAATGAACCGTTATATTGCATGTACTGAACCAAATACGCCCTCTGCCCCTCATAAGGGGTAATCACACCAATCTGTTCCGGTTTGACACCACATTTGAGGAAACGTGTCGTTATCTTCTCAACAAACGAGGCTTCGGTGCGATTCAGATATGAAGTGCCAGAACCTGCTATCTCTTCCTGTCCTTGACAGCAGTAAAAGAACATCGGTTTGTCGGGTTGAGGCCACGGGAAGTCTATTCCTTTCATACGACGCTCGTCAGAGTAGACACCGTTTTGAAGAGAGCCCTCATAGAAGAAATTGGAGGGGAATTTGCTGAGGGAGGGATGCATTCGGTACTGCACTTCCAAACGTAAGGGTCTTATACCCAAAACGACTAGTCTTTCGAACAGGGACTGTGAAAGGCCAGCTCTGGCAGCTTTCTTGCACATGACAACGGGTCCCAATTGACAGTGATCTCCGACTAACACCAGTTGTTTCGCGCCCAACACTACCGGAACCATACATTCGGGTTCTGTCGCTTGCATTGACTCATCGATTAGTATTGAGTGAAACTTAATGCGCCCGAGACGGGGGTCACCGGCGCCCACACATGTGCAACAGATCACATCCGCCGCTTCCAATAATTCCTTTTCACAGGTCTTCTTCAGTGATCGATATCTCTTTTCATCGGCTGAAGACAGTTCTCCCGTTTCGTCCTTCAGTTGTTGTAGTTTATGGAGCTCTGAGTGTCCGTCCATTAGCCGAATCTGGTTATGTAGGGCCAGGAAAGAGACGGGAGAATTGATAGCTTCTCTGCTCTTAGCACAAAGTCGAACCACTTTTAATCCAGTTTTATGTATTTTTTCGGTCAACTGATCCACAGCTATATTACTCGGAGCACAGACCAGAACCGGTGTATTTCCGTTCTTAACCAAATGATAGACAATCGTAGCCGAAGTGACAGTCTTTCCGGTTCCGGGCGGGCCTTGAATTAAAGACAAGGGTCTCTGAACAGAATGTTTGACGGCATAGACTTGTGATCGATTCAGTTCTGGGAGATTAGGGGCAGAAAACTGTTTGGGAAGCGGACAACGCATTCCTATGTCCTCTATTTCATGGCCCAGTAGTTTATGGTATATATAGCCCGAAACGGACGACTCGTCCATTGCAAACTTGCGTAACGCCCCCTGCATTCTGTGGGTATAGAGAACATTAGGTCAGTTGGTTAGGGTTATGGCGAGGACAGACCTATCAAAAGAAGTTGACTTCCAAACAAAGTCCACAACGAAATTGGATGTGCATTCGGTCGGAACGCCTGCATTGCTCTTCAACTCAATGCCAACCTCTTCACTGAAGTTGTCTGGAATTTTGGTCACGTGTCCGACGCCTGACCAGGGCTTCAGCAGTTCACCCAAATACCGGAGCCGGAGTTCGTCGCCGTGCATAAGACGCATATCAGTGTCTGATTTGGCAATTGTGAAGAAAGCAATCATTTTCTTATTGAGTCCTATATCCCAACGAACTTCGATGTTGTCCTGAGTCTGAGACTCCTTCAGCTTCTTGTCGTAATCGGCTTCCATTTTGACTAACGGCCCGAAGATATTCTGGTATTGATAGCCATCTTCGTAGCGCAACAGCACTTGTTGTGGCTCTTCATCGACGCCCGGCTTTTCCAAGTCTTGAAACGTGGCCTCAATATTGCCGTCTTTCCAGAGCTCTTCCAATTTATTGATCTGTTGAGCCGTTATCTGTCGGGCTCGCAGTTGTTCCTGTTCTGACGGCACCTTTACCAACCATGAGAGGAAAGTTCGATCGTTGATCAGAGGCTTCCACTGTTCCGGATCCCAATTCATGTCTTTGAGACTACTCTGTGCAGCGCATGGCTGTCGACACAAGAGAACTACTACAGAGTCAGCCTTTGCGGGAATGAATCCCAGGACAAAGACATTACGACAGCCACAGCTGTAACACTCAAGGACTGTCTCTCCGAGAGGGCCGTCCTTATGGAGGGTCACCTCTTTGTGCTTAGCTCTGACTAAATGGTTGACCGAATGACTGCCCGACGTATTGCCCCTTCCATTGCAGAACCACTTCTTGCAAAGATTGCATTGAATGACACAACTCGGGTCATGTATACCACAGTATTTACAGGCGTGATCTGGAAGTGCTTTACTGTAATACTGGTCCTCTTCGTCATCTTCGAAGTTCAATTCGCCGAAGGAATTGGTCATTGCATTCACTTCTGCGGACAATCCGTTGAAGAGTTGGGATTCGGTCTGAAAGACATTGTCATTAAAATCCAAATCAATTCAAATCATTATTCAATACATTATTTCTTTGCGACAAATTTGTGTCCAATTGACTCATCTGTGACTGAGAGGGAAGTGTGAAGTCATTGAAGTCAAACTCCGAGCCCTGAGTGTCGGCACCCAACAGATCATTGGTGTCTTCGGGATCGAGAAATGTAAGCGTTTGTGAATTATGGCCACAATTACCAGAATTGTTACCACAATTCAGACCATATGTCTCACAACTCATGGCTTCAGATTTGGTACTGATTTATTGAAAACAACATTTGATTATTTGAGTCAAAAATATGAATCAATTGATTGTATATTACTTGAAATGAAGACAATTGAAGAATGAGATTAAATATCAATAAATGGTTGGATTTAACCAAACATTAAAGAGAAAGTTAATTATTATTAGCTTAAAGACAACTCAAATCTTATGACCAATTGATGGACAATGTGTTAAAGACATTAACACAAAGACTGTTATAATTGAAACGAATTTAATTAACAAATAAAACTATTATTTGTAAAAGTGTTTAATCAAGTGTTGACTCCATAGACATAACGCCATCTTATCTGACATTGCGTTCAATACAATAGCATTGCATTCATATTATTGTTAATCACGTGAAGAAACTTTCATTGCATTGTCATCACATACTTGACATGACCTCAACTCACCTGACATAACCTCACCTCATATGACCTCACCTTGCTCATTATTCATTACATATGGCTTCAAATGAAATGAATATCATTTTAATGTGAAATCAATTTAATTAAAGTTATCACAAAATACGATAACTTTTGAACTAAGGAATCGACTCTTTTCTCAACCAATTAGATGACCATTTGATGGACACAAGACATGAAGACATTGTTCTTTACATCATTTCCAGTGAAATCAATAGTAATTACAGTATAAGAATCAAACCAAAAGTGAATTTCAAAATCACTTCAAATTTCAATACATTTATTGATCGAAACTTTTATTCATTTGATATAAAACTTCATATCATATCTAAGCCGATGAAGAGCTGGCAGTTTTGCCACCAGAAGAAGCCGATGAACGTCTTCTTCGGACCTCTTCTGCCTTCTTCTCCTTCGCTTCTTTTTGTCTCGAAGCCAAAAGCCTTGCGTATTCCGACGCCTGATCCCTGCGCTTGACAGCCCTTTGTCTCTTTTTGGCCAAACGCCTGCGCTTTCTCTGAACCACTTTAGGGGTAATCAATCGTTGAATTTTAGGCGCTTTAGTCCTGGCTTTTTTGCCCTCCTTTTGGGCCAAAGGTCTTCGCACCACATATTGTCTGACGTCGTCTTCTTTCGATAAATTAAATAGTTTTCGTATTTTGTTGGCTCTCTTCGGACCCAAACGACGTGGAATAGTGTTGTCGGTCAGACCCGGGATCTCTTTCTCCCCTTAATTTGTATTAAACTTAATTAGAACTCAATTAAAAATTCAAAGAAAGGGTGAAAACCTTTTTGGACGATAACGAGAGCCAAAACACTAAGGTTTGCGTCAACAATACAACCCCTGACAGACTTGCGTTTCCTCTCACCGTCACGTCGGGGCCGATAGCATGAATGTCCCGCAGACAACAACAGCCGCACCCGAGTGTTGGTCAGAACTCCCTGTTTCATAGGAAAGCCTTGTTTATCATTGCCTCCGGCGATGCGAACCACATAACCGGCCCACTCTTCGCCCAGACTTTCGGCCTCGACCTCCTGTCCCATACGCTTGTCATAAAACACTCTAATCTTCTTCTCGTCGTCAAAGTCATAGAGCTTTTGACAACCGGTCGCCGGATATGAGATATTGAGCTAAACATCAAATGAAGACTTAATTAATTAATTGCAAAACATTTTAACAATTCATTTATGGATAAAACAACGAATCAATGGTTTGTATGAAAGATATTGAGCCAAAGAATCGATATTTTGAATGAATTTAATTACAATTTGATTACAATTTAGACTTACTTTCATTTTTGTGATCAAATGAATTCAACTCAAAAGGAAAAGGAAGTAATGGTTGAAAACGTGTGGATATTATTGAACACAAACAATGTCTTTATTGCCATCTTTTGGTCATTTCATTCAAATTGATATTCATTTAAAACATCATTTAATTCACAGTTAATTCAAACATGACTTCAATTTGTCTCAAAAGACAAACAATTATTTCAAAGAAATTATTTTCAAAATGTTTTTATTCAATAAATAAGACATTTATTAAAAGCGATAATAATTTAAAACTTAATAAAAGTTTTGTTAAGTTTTCAAAACAAAACAAACAAACGTTTGACCGAAAAATAGACACAAATTGTGACAAATATGTGAATAAAAAGCGAACCGAAGAAGTGGTTAATTTTGACCATCGTTTGAGTGACATATTTGGCACTCTTAGTGGTTATGATCATCGGTTAAAGAGGTTGTCGGCCGAAGATCTGCCCGAAGACGATGACGGATACGATGTTTTGGAGATCAAAAGGGGGCCAAAAATGGCAGAAATTGGTTACAAAAAATTGTTAAATCATTACATAAACCGAAAACCGATTCAAATGACAAAAGCGTTAGAATTATATCAACAAATGGTTAGCGAAGATCGCATTCCTCCACATGTCTGCACATATAGTCTTCTGATCAATGGTTGTGCAAGAGTTGGATTCACTGAAAAGGCATTTGAATTGTTTGAAGAGTTATTGAAATACGAATTGAGACCAACGAAGCCTACGATCACTGCCCTCTTCAACGCCTGTGCCGAATGTCCTTTCCCTGAATATGGACTACAAAAGGCCAGGTATTTAAAGGAGTGGATGACAACTGGAGGATATTATGCCAATAACCTTCACTACCACTCAATGATCAAAGCCTTTGGAAAGTTAGGAGACATTCAGACGGCGTTTGAAGTGGTCAATGAAATGGTGGCAAAAGGACAGGCCGTTAATGATCAGACATTCGCTATGTTAATGATTGCCTGCATTTCCAACAAAGAGTCCGGTCTTTACGATGCCATCAAACTCTTGCATCGGATGAGGTCTCATAACATACCCCTTACTATCTATATATTCAATCTTCTGCTCAGAGCTGTCAGAGATTGTGGTCTCGGGTCTGAAGACAGACTCAATTCCCTTATTAATTCCAATCATCGAATACGACATGAATTTGAATCAGAGAAGAAAAACACAAAAAATGTTTCGGATATTAATTCAAAAAATATAAGAAATGAAAAGTCTTTGAAAAGTTTAAATAAAGACTCGATGTCTTTGACAGTGAAAACTCCAAACATTTTATTAGACAATAGTCTGAATGACACAAATATTATAAAAATAGATTTCAATTCTTTAACCAAACCTTTCAATCGTTTGATGCTTTTCGGAGGAATTGAAGGATTTGTGGAAATGATGTCCAAATCAAAAGTCAAACCAAATATCAATACTTTGACTCTAATGACAGAATTGATTGACTTTAGAGAACAAACAGAGAAAGCAATTTTGGATTTATTGGAAAGATTTGAAGTGAAAGCCGACACCGATTTGTTCAATGTGTTGATGAAAAGGACATGTCTTCAAAATGGAATGATTGGCGCAAAGCATATATTGTCACTTATGATCAAAAGAGGTCTTCAACCGGACATCGCAACCTTTGGTATCCTATCTTTGAGTTGTAATACCATTGCTTTAGGCCATCAATTGCTCAAAGATATCGAAGAGATGAACATTCGGCCCAACATTCAGATTATGGGCGCTTTGATGTCCAGCGCCTGTAAGGCAAAGAACTTTTATTATATTAATTACTTAATTGATTACATGAAAGACAATGACATAAAACCCGATCAAAAGATTATCGAAATATTAGAAACAATTAAAATTAAAACTCAAAAGACTTTATCAGACATTGATTGGCAAAAGAGTAAAGAAGTTTCTCAACGATTCCAAAGCGAAGGTTTCAGAAGAGATTTCAATGTCTTTAAACATAAATTCCAACAATGGATACAAAGTGTGGAAATATTAGAAGATGACCACAAATGGCTTCAGTTTCAGATACAACAACTTCCTAATAAGAAAGGAATGCATTCTTTTGTCAAATTCATGAAACAAAAGATCCAAAAGAGGAGAGGAATGGATGAACAGTCAGTGGTGGATGAGTACGAAGAGGACGAGCTCTACAACGACTGAAATGTCATTTGTATTCAATAAATGAATATTTAATTCAAAGTTTTAATCAAAAACTGTTTAATTAAACCAAAGATTAAATTCAAATATAATGATAATAATCGTTAAATCGTTTCATTCAATGGTTTAATCTTCTTCTTCCTCCTCTTGAGCTGTTCCGGTCTGGGCTTTTCTCAAGTTCTTTCGCTTCACTCTTCCGGGTCTTCCGCCACCAAAGGGCGACTTCAATGAGAAGTCGATGTGTTTTTCAGAGTCGAGTCGGACGACAAAAGACGGGATATTAACGACTTGTTTGCGGACACGAATATGTCGTTGCCGTATGAGAACCCTCGCGTGATGTATAGACTTCGCCAAACCATGTTTGAACACTTGGGTCTGAAGTCTTCGTTCGAGGAAGTCCTCAATGCGAAGACCCAACACATAGTCGAGTTTCATCCGACTCTCGTCCAGAACACCGATTCTGACCAGTCGTCTGAGAAGAGCATTGCCTTCGAAGAGACGTCGGGAGTCCTTCTCGTCGAGCGTCAGTAGATCTCTGGCAGCCTTTCTGATCTTCGCCAACGTATACTTCACGCGCCAAACCTCACGTTTGTTCCGAAGACCAAACTCTCCGATAAGTTTCAACTCCTGATCGAGTCTTTCCTTCTCGAAGGGACGGCGAGGCGTGACATAGGTCTTGGAGTGGACAGTAGGGACACGACCCATGATTACAACCTTTGGAGAAGACAATTCATTATCTCTATTCACTTGAATCCATTTGATGTCAACAATCATCAAATCAACTGATTTTATAGATATTAATTTGACCGCAAATGAAGTCTAGTATTGGATTCATTGCATCCAAAGTAGACATAATATGACATAAAATGCGGTTTTATTTCAATTGATTTCAAACATAAAATCAATAAAAATTAGTCAAAAGTTTTCTTATATTAATTTTGTTGAAAAATTTATAAAATTAATTGTAATTAAATTGTATTCAATTGAAAAGAATTTAAAAAATACTTACAATTAATGTTCACTATTTCATAGACAAAACGGAAAGGGATGTATGAATACAGCCTGTCCTTCCCATACACTAATAACGTCTTATTAAGCGCTGAATTCAAACTTCAAAAGCAATTCATTAAACCTGTAAAAGGTTTAGGAATTAAGGGTTTGTTGAAAATATTTAGTTGTGATAAAGGGGTAAAACATTTGAATGTTTTCATTGAATCAAATGAAAGTTATTTGAAAATAATGTCAAATATTGAGAATAAATGAAAAGATGAAATGAAATGATAATCACTTTTTGAGTTGGTATGAATTCTTGAAATATTCTGATCTGACCCCAGAATGAGCTAATGTCTAATAGGGTGCCATTGGATCTCATTGGGTCTCATTGGATGCCATTCATTGAACTTTTAATTCAAAATCATATAATTAATAAATTTTTCTCTTATTCAAAAAGTGATATTAATTTTCATTTAAGCAAAATGTAATGCATTTTCAAATGAGTACTAAAGGCTTATTTAAGTACTGACACCTTATCACGTGACTAATCAATGTTGACCAAGGTAATGCTCTTGATATTCCAATTCCAATACTGATTGTCTGTCACAATGAATCTGTTTTTCAATTTAATAGTTGAATGATAAGTATGTTTGTCAGGGGTTTGAGTGAAACAAATATTTATTACAAACAAAATAATATAAAAAATATTAAAGTAATAAATAATTTCACAAATGATATAAAGTTATCAAACATTTCAATAACTAATTATATTTTAAAATAAATAACATTTTGAATAAAGTAATCAAAAATGGTTTTGAACAGAAGCGCAACGGCTTTGCGATCAGGTTTTAGGAGATATTGTCAAAGAAGTGAATTTGTGGTAATATTATAGTAATTGTTGTCATATCAGACAATAGAGAGAGTAATGAAAATATGCCAAAAGTAACGATAAATGCAATGAAAGCCATTGAAGACACGAAACAATCGCATCCATAAAACATAGTCGACAACAGATCGACCCAAGAAGTCACGCACTGAGGCTTTGCCACAATCCATACCAAGACATAAAAGCTCTTCCCGACCAGCCCTGAGGCCAAAGCCATAAGTCATTGTAGTGGTTGAGAGCAACAGTCAAACAATGGTCTTCTCAATAGACAATCGCATTAAAGTCAATCTGTCTGTGCTTTTGGTGCCAAACACTCAAACCATTTTGAAGTTTAATTTTTTTGACGAAATATAATTTAGTGAAAAGTTTTCTTTAAGACATTCCTGTGTAATGAGAGGTCATTTCATTCAATACAGTGCTCTTCTATGCCTTTAAAGTGTTTTGCAAACTAAAAGGCATTCACTTTATGTCTATTGTTTAGGAAAGAGAGCGAAGATGTCATCAAATATTGCATTAAAGCTGTCGTTATTTAACAAAAAAATTGCATTTGATTTGCAGTAAAAACTATTTGAGTCTTCAATTCAACAAACAATTGACTGTTTTTTAGGATATACTTAAAAATGTGATTACAATGTATTGGAGAAATGATTGATGAATATCTTAAGAGTAGGTCTAGTGAAGAGTTAGACCTAATTTAGTGCTTTTTAATCGACTAGAATTCAGACATCAAAAGAAAGTACATTTTGTTTAGTTTTGCCAAAACGGAAGTTGACATTAGTTACTGAGTTTGTGATCGACTGCTCTCCGGAAGAAATATCTTTTGCCAATCCTTTACATCCCTTTTTGCAGATATTGTGCCCAAAGTTTTAGCGAAGTATTGAGAGCTCTATTCATTCCGGAAGACTCACAACCATTGCATTGAAACTCATTGTTTATTTCATAGTTATATTGATTGCGATTCGAGAGTGAAATGAATGGCACTTTTGGGCTAATATATAGTGTCCGCAACCGAGACACAGACTAACGATGCCATAGAACTCAACTTTTATGTAACGCTTGTATACACAGAGGAAGTCAAAGAGTACTTTTGTGATACAGTATTGTTGGCGCTGTTGGTTGTGCTCATGGATGTGCTCTTGTGCTCTTGGCTGGATGTCTGTGCTCTCATACAGTCTCTCATTTGAAACACTGTTTTTGTCTCAATAGGCTCTGAGAAAGGGTTAATGAAGCGAACAAAACGACAGTTTCTCTCGTCTCTCGAAGTCATTATTTTTATCATCGAATTGCATACACATTGTGTTAACACATAATTACAATACAATAACATTTACATCAAATAAATATCAAATACTTTACATACAATCACAACATTTCATATATTTCACGAAAAAAGCTTTTTTTGTAATTTTCAAATCATTTAATAAATTATTTTTTCAAAAGATTTTAAAGATTTTAAAATTCATTTTAAATTAATTTGAATGAAATGAAAATAATTTAATCAATGAATACTTTTGACGCAAAACAAAGCGATTTTTAATTTATTTAACGTTTTTAATCAAATAATACAATATTTGGCATAAATAGTACACAATTCAAAATAGAAATGCCCAGGGAGGAACAGGGGGAACAGTAGGTTCGGGGAATGATTGGTAAAATTGATTCCGTCGACAAATATTCTATAAAATCAATGAAAAAACTTTGATTTCATTGATTTTATCATAAATTCAGTAGAAATGCATTTATCGGAAGATATGGATCATTATTGGCAACCAATTGGCTTTAGAGTCCGGGGTCAAAGTTTGGCATTTTGTACTTCAATTAAGATTTGATTAAAAAATTCTTATTAAATGATTGTTTTCTATCACTTTTAACTTATATCCATATTTTAAACCATAAAACAATTGTAAATATTTTTACATTAATTTATATTATATTTTATTCAATTAAAACTGAAATAACTATTTATAGTAAAGTATATTAAAGTCTTATTTAATATCCCATTCATTATAATAATAATAATAATTTAATTTTAATTAATACTTGCATTGAAAACATGACTAAAACTTAATTATAGGATAAATGCCTAACCATTTAAAGTCAATTTGAGTAAATTGATGTCTGTTTCACAGAAACGACATCTGAAAACGTGTCCCGATTTGTATCACTATATGCTATACAATAATTCAATGATATCTTACATTTGATCGCAAATATTACATATGTTTTGACAATTCATTAACGAATTAACAATTGATAAACAATTAATTGATTTATTTATTTGATCGCAAAGCCAGACACGTATGAAGAGAGGGTTCGGGTATTAAGTGTTGATTTGATGTCAAATGTTGAAAGTGTTGGAACTATTGGCACAAAATTCAGTCTTTATATGAGTTTATATCGACATTTCCGCACTATTAGGTGGACAGTGAAATTGGTTGTGCCTTCTCTTTGATCTTTTGTTGAGAAATGCTTTATTGCATCCGTGATAAGAGCACCGGTAGAGAAGGTCGTTGTGCACCCTTTCGTAGTGTTCTCTCAATGTATTGGCATTTGATTCAGAGCTCTGACAGAAATTGCAAACGTATTTTCCACACTCATCTGATTTGAGGGACGCCTCCAAAACTAACTGTGCCGTCGGTGATATGATTCGATGAGATTTCGGTACAGATGTTGCCGGTGCTGGTGATGAACGGCTCTTAATTGAAGGACTGGGGGTTGTTCTCATAGAGTTGGGCGACTCTCTGCTAACACTTGACCGGCCGTCAAGATATAGAGGGCTTGAGGTCTGAGGCAGTGGTGGCAGACATATGCCCGGATGGAAGCCAGGCATTACTGGAAAGGTTGCGGCAGCGACGGCGGCAGCACTGGCAGCAAACAGACCGTCTGGTCCTAATGGAGGCAAACGACTGTAAATGTCATTGAGATTGAGAGGTAAACCCTGGGTGTCATAAACACGAAAGAAGTCGTCTCTTAGGGAAGCACTCGGAAAGGGGAACATTGCACCCGAGTTGGTCTTTTCGAGACCGAAAGTAGATTTACTGTCGGAATGAGTGGACAGTAGTTTTCTATGGAGATTGAGATTAGCACTGTGTCGATCACGACTTCTCTTTGAGGGAAAGGAGGCATTACATCCATCGACAGTACACTTATGCATGAGCTTCAAGTGAACGTTTTGGTAGTGAGTCTTCACTCCGAAGTGGTTCTGGAATATCTTCCCACAAGCCGTACAGCGCCGAGGGTTCTCTTTGTCGACAGGAACCTCAATTTGACCGATATATGAGGTGTCGCGAAAGGAAGGGATGAGTGAGACGTGGTCTGAAATACACGAATCGACGTCTATTCCAGAATGAATGGCATTAGGACTACTTGTGCTCAAAGTAGGCGAACGTTGCGATTCTTTTAGTAAAGAATTTGTTTGCCTTTCATTAAATTGTTCATTGATTGGATTCAATGGAGGAGGTGTTGGAGGTCTTAGATTTAATCCAAGTCCCGGTGCGTGAAATGATAACGAGTGCATAGAATTGGCCGAAAAGATTGAATTCTTTTGATGATTGCGTGCATTATTGAACGAACCCATCGATAATGACTCCAAATGTCTCAATGGGTTCTCAACCATCGATTCACTTGAAATGTTTGAAGTATTCATTCGGTGTGCAATCAATGGCTCGAATTCACGTCTTTGAGGCCTAGTATCCATTGATGGCGGTGTTGACAGTCGAGACTTTTTACTCAAATCAATTGATCCGTCGATGTCTGCCCTCATCTCTTCCTTATGATTGAACTCTTTCATGATTTTCTTCTCTTTTAAATACGAATTGTCATAATCTTCAGCGCAAACGATGTCATCAGAAGAGTCAAAGTCAGACTTGGAGTCATCGATCAGTTGGTTGTCGTCGTCGATGCGATCGATATATGTGTCACTCGAAGAGTCATCACTTGTTATATATCTCATATCGTCATCGCTGGCAGTCATAGCTATCGGTGCAAATTTGATTGGATTCAAATTCTTTCGCTTTCGGACACTTTTATTGACCGACAGATCTTTAACCGACAAATTGATGCCCTCTTCAGTCGAGCCGTTCTTTATCTTTGCGTCAGATTTATTGTTAGACTTTTCGTTTGAATTATTTAGATTCGGGTGAGATATGACCCGAACTGTTCCACTATCGGGTGTATGGCATGAACTGGGAGGTGATAATGATTCGCGATCGCAGTCTATATCGAATGAAGTCTTATTTAGGGAACTGTTGTCCAAATCTTTGCTGATATGTTCGGAATCAATGTTTTGTTCATTAAGACTATTGGCGCTCAAATTCAACAATGAATTCGATGAGTTTGGGGTTATTAAGGGAAAGGGATTCGATGACCGACCGTCGTGTGGATTGATCTTTCTTCTCAAGTTAGGGGTATGTAGTTTAGGGTTAGGGTTGGCGCTGTGTCTGTTCCTACTCCTTCTTGAGCTGAACATCATATTACATCCATCAACAGTGCATTTATGCATTTCCCTCAAGTGAACAGCACTGAAGTGGATCTTAAGCGCCCCCTTATCACAGAATGTCTTCATACACACGTGGCACTGGACTCTCTTTTTTCCTGTCGAAGGATTTGATGCCAAACCACTCAAAACCATTGGATTCCATCGTCTCTTCATAGGGTTTGCAGATTTCCTCAAATGTTTCACTTTTTTCAATGCAAAAGCAGATGAGGTTTGGCTTAAATTAATGGCACCTCCGCTTGTGTTAGTGTCGTCATCGGACAAGCCGTCGGTGCCACTCATGTCTGAATTGGTGGTTGAGGTCATGTTTGTTGATATTGAGGACACATGGTTTGGCATTAATGGTAAGCCGGATGAGACAAATGGAAACGAATTAGTTGTGGGAGATATGGAAGGGGTTATCGTCTGAGTATAACTCATAGGAATATCAGATGAAATTGAATGCAATTTAGAAGTCGAGTCATTTTTGCGGTAATCGAAAGGTTGCATATTTTGCAGTCTATTCAGTGGTGACAGTGCCGAAGGGGTGTGACTGTTGGGTGCGAACACTTTCTTGTCGTTTGGAGACATTGATTGCAAAATATTAGCATTAGATCCCATCGACTTCGAGCACACCTCTCGTCGAACTGCACCAGAATTAGTCACTCCATGAGATGGGTTGATATCTTTGGCCATATTGTGATAGTGTTTGCTATTTATGGATTGTTTTATTAACGAAGAAATGGATGTTTTGTTACTTTTTTCGATATAATTTCTTATATCTAAATCTTTTTTATTAGTAAATAATGAAGTGTTTGATGAAAACGAATCACTCGCAAAGTCTTGTAATACAAAGTTTTGAGCGATATTTTTGGTTTCGGCAAATCTGAGAAACAGTTTCAATACTAAAAATTCTTCTTCTTTTGAAATGATAGCCCAACGGGAGAAGACATTACCCGCCGAATCCTAATCATTAAAATAGATGAAATTTCATTCATTATTAGAAATCAATTAATAAAACAATAAATGATTGAAAATCATTAATGAATGCATTTTTTAGTTTTGCAACTTATGAAAAGAAACCATAATTTGTAGTATATTTAGAATTTTGTTTAAAAAATTTCATTTAATTATAGTATTTTCAGTGTTTTATGAAATTTTTGTGAAATATAGCATTTGAGACGAAATTACAAACAACTGAATTATATCTCAGGTTTGAGTAAATTATAGTTTGGTTTTCATTCCAATAATAGTCACGGAATTGAGTAATAATTTTAATGTGAAATCAATGGTATTTGTTATGAAACACAACAATTAAGTGTCGTATAAAAGGACTGTATATTCAAAAGAGAGAACCAAATGTATGATTATATTAAAGCAAACACAGAATACTGTATTTGGTTCACAAGTTGACTGAATTTTCTGAAGTCTAACACGAATTCATGTAATAATAAATGTCCCAAAAATTGTGTAAACTTGAAGTCAATTACTATTAATACTAATATAAGTAATTTTTATGCAGAAAACGTGCTCTTTGGCCAAGAGATGCTGGAAGTGCTCTGTCATGTCAGTTGTGATGTTTTTTAATGCACAGTTAGTCAGTTATGTTTAGCTAACCCTTATGTGTGAGTGCAATGAATTTGAATATTTTGTGTTATTATTGCTATTATTTAAGGGTTAACCGCAAAGACATTGCAATACGGGTTGTATTAATGGATGGTTTATAAGCACATTGAGACGGGACGGGATGTTTAGCTAATTTAAATGTCTCAGTGTTTGACAGGAGGCCATGTGCATTGTGGCAAAGGTACTACACTGGCACTGGTATTGCCTTTGATTGATTGTGGCTTAAAGGTTGTGAAACAGAGACTTTGAGACATTTTTAGTCATTCAAAAGCATGAAATGCATTCAAGGCATTCAAGGCATGGATAATGTCTTTGCTGTCAGTGAATAAATAAACAAATTTTTTGTTTTTGTGATGACACGAATAACTGTGCATTTCGTGTATAAACAAGAGTCAAGTCATCCAAAATTGCCTAAACTTCCCAAACATATCGAGAGTTCATTTACAAACAAATCTTATGTCAACTTTGACTCAAATACCAAACGCTTCCCTCGTATGTAAGCACCTGTACTCTAAACCTCTGTTCTCTTTCAATAATGCTATCAATGAATATCTGAGTAAATATTCACTGCTTTAAGAATTTTGAATAATTCGTATTTTTTATAGTTTGGTGTCATTTATTGCTATCATACTTAGCCCTACCAGTGCTCTACCAAAGCTCTGTCAGTGCTATACTCTGGGAAATCACAGCCTGTGATATATTGTCCATAACTCATAACACTGTACTGTATATTCGTTTATGAATTTCATGCTTTTGTCTATTGAAGCAAAGCATTACCACAGTGGCAGTGCCTGTGCTCTG
>JAQIXR010000477.1:0-26700 GCA_034700825.1 Quadroppia sp. Gr-Ori-00064 | reverse complement strand
CGATGCTCAAGATAACTACCAAGGTCAATTCGAAAATGAAATTAATTTTATTTATAAATTTGTGGAGAAAAACCATAGTTAGGAAAAAATTTTCATCAAAATTGCATAATAGAAACATGTTCATATTTATTCAAAACCATGTAAATAAAATTTGGCAAAGACTGTAGATGTGATTTATAACCCTTTTTCAATATTATCGCACGAGCATATCTACAACTTTGAATGCTTACAATTTCAAAACTATTCAAGATATCCTAATTCTGTAATCGGTGTTTTAAACTTTCATATATTCTGTATCGTAAAACATAAAAATGACTATGGTTATATTATTATTAACAAAATATTTTGTCACAAAGGCGAAGGCCATATTCACAGCAAAAACTATAAGATACATGTAATTTTATTATGGCTGTTTCTGACAGAGGACATATCTATCTTTCATTCAAGGTATAGATCATCAAAATCGACCGAGGGGTTTTTGAATAAATTCATTTCGAATATCATAAAAATGGCATAAAATCATTGAATTTTCAACTTTTATCAATCATTTTTGGAAAAATATTTTTTACAAAAATTTCAAAAAATTAAATTCAATACAAAAGTTGAATCGCTAAAAGATTGTAAGTTTACGTCAATTTATAATATTTTAAAACAGAAATATTTTTGAAGTTTTTATCATATTATGAATAATATTAATTAAATACGGCTTTCCTTCTCAATTATCTACAGTATACAGTTATTCTCCAATTGAAGTCCCCCTATTTTCGGTAAAAAAAACATGTTCCTCTTATGCAATCTTGATGAAATTTTTTTGCAACTATTATTTGCAACTATGTCATTTTCAAACGGTATTTGTTTTCCAAATGTCTGCCATCGAAACGAAATCAAAAATCTCATCACAAATGGTATTATTTTATCATTTCATTTGAATTAAAGAATTTTAATTATTTAATCAAAAAAAGTTTTCAACACTTTATCGCTATTTGAAGTCGATGTCAACTATTGTCAAACAAGTGAACAACCAGTTTATAGACGGGAAGTGTATATAGGGTGACCAGACGTCCAGTTTTGGGCTGGATTGTCCAGTTTTTTAGACATAATTTACAAAATCCAGCTCATGTCCAGTTTTTATAAGTTGTTGAAAAAAGTAAAAAATTATATTTTATTTTTTGAAATGCATTATTAAACACATTTTCAATAGAAATATACTATTAAATCAATTATAGTCTCTAATAATATTTTATAGAATTAAATCAAAATAATACAATTTAAATGAATTTGTTGAAGAATTTTGAATTAAGAAAATTCTTTAAAATAGCTAAAATTTAGTTACAATACCTTTAAAATAGATTAAACTATTAAACAAATAATGCTATCATTGAATATATACGAAAATATTTTGTCCAGTTTTTGTCCAGTTTTATATATGACTTTTTGATAAATGTCCAGTTTTATTGAAAAATCACCTGGTCACTCCAAGTGTATATCGCTTTTTGAGTGACAGTCCTTTTCATGTCTAACACATTCATTGATTGTAATAATTATTATTAATTAGATTTATAATCAAAACCTCATTCACACTCGTATTGATGGGCACTCTATTAGATATATTCTCGACACAAGAATTAATGGCAATTCGTTTAATAAAATGTTTTTCAATCATAAAAAACATAAGAATTTTGTTCAGAATATCGACTCAGAAAAGCAATAGTGAATATCGGTTACAATTTATCCATGGATTGCGAGTTGTGGGCACAGTATGGATCATATTAGCCCATTCCTGTGGCTTCCTATTCACTACTATTCAATTGAAAGTGAGTCCATTCGCCCGATACCCGAACGACGCGATAGATAACAGCAAAACAATATTATCTCAATATATAATCAATGCTTCACTCGGTGTACAAATATTCTTCATTTTGAGGTTTCTATTCAATTATTTTCACATTTTTTAACATTTAAATAATATTTTTATTTATTGATAAAAACAGTGGATTTTTCTCAGTTTATTCGACGCTTTCTAAGGGAAAGTCAGATATAGGTTTCATTCGATACATTTTGTTGCGTTGGTTGAGGTATGCCTTCATTAATATACACATAATACAAATTAACCCCTGATTTCTATTTAAATAGATTTACTCCCCCTTTAATAGGCATGATATTCTTCACAGTATGTCTGCAACTATTAGGTTCGGGACCACTCTTTCAGACAAAACTATTGGAACCGATTTTGAAGCCCTGTTATGACAACTGGTGGACACAAGTGTTATATATAAAAGCTATTGTTTATTAACTTCATTTTTTATAGCGAAACAGAATATTCTTTATAATTATTAACAAAAATATTTATTCAAATTATGTATTGGCCCTCATTTTCGGCAATTCATAGCATTGTCTGAGAGACAACACATCACCGAAGACTGTGGTAATGTTTGTGTGTGCCTCTGGAACAGTCCTCATGAGCTGAAACTCATAGAGGAGACAATGTCTGATGTGTTTGGTATCACTTCGAACGGCTGACATAACCACTTCTTGAGATATTTTTTATAATTTTTTGACAGAAAACTAAAGTCAAGTAA
This sequence comes from Quadroppia sp. Gr-Ori-00064, assembly GCA_034700825.1. Classification (NCBI taxonomy): domain Eukaryota; kingdom Metazoa; phylum Arthropoda; class Arachnida; order Sarcoptiformes; family Quadroppiidae; genus Quadroppia; species Quadroppia sp. Gr-Ori-00064. Next base: position 24,121 of record JAQIXR010000477.1, on the reverse strand, counting down.
ACAATGAAATAAAAAAACTTTGAACTGATTTGTAGACAAATCCCGAACTGATTTAGTGGCCATTCAAACATAACGTTACTAAAAAATGAAGTCAATAAACAATAGCTCTTATATATTGATATAAATGCAAAATAAATATCAAATTATCATAAAAACAATAATTAAAAAAGAATTAAAAATTTCTATCAAATGTTTCACAGGTTTAATATCACTGATTTACCCCTGATTTAATATTTTATTATCTTATGAAAGGACTAGTACTTCATTAAGTCACATAAGGGGGTAAAAATTACATCTATTAATTGTGTTTATTAATAAATATCAGTTCAATTGTTTCCCATTTTTTGTGAACACTTCTCTATTGGTTGTTTGCCATAAACTCTTCATTTAATGCTTCACAAAATTCCTATAACTTAACAATTGTTTCAATTAAGCGACAGATATTGAGATCTCGTTATTCTCTAATCACTATAATAATAATCATTATTCAAATGATTGAAATATTAGTTAATTTTTAGTGAATTATATTATATTTATTTATTGAATAATGATTTACTGCTAATAAGTTTAGTTAATATTATATTAAATTATGTGAAGAAATGAATATAAGATTTCAAAGAAAAAATTAATTAAATTTTAATGAATTTTAATTTTGAGCTTAAAGTAATTGTCGGTTTTGTGGCATATGTGAGTCCAATGCAATTGAAGCGCATATTTGCGTGTTATGAGAGCTACCAGTGCTTTGAGGTGGAGAAACATGATTAGGATGAAAGCGTAAAGGGTCGGCATTTTTGCAGTGCAATTGGCCCGTTATGTCGCGTCTTCAGCTCATCCCTGACCCGTGTATATATCAAAGAACCCAAACACCGACTCTGGCTTTTGACCGAAACTAAGACTAATTTTTGACAAAATTTGATATTTTGAAAATAATTATATAATTTTGTGTTTTTTTTAAGTTTAAAATATTTAGTTTTGATGCCTTCGATGTATTGTTCGCACAAAACATTGACATTAAGTTATCGAACATTTAGTTTATGTTTAAAAATTAGTTTTAGTCTAAAATTTTAGTTTTTTAATTTTGTTGTGAAAACTGTAAAAATAGTAATAGTAATACAGATGAGTCGAAAAGTTGATCATCTCTTGTCTCAAGTGTTGAAACACTTCTTTATGTTATTTAGTAAAAAGTGATACTCGACTGAAGGGACGCCTGTTTTTTGATTACATATTTCAAACTTAAGTCGAGTGCAAAAGTTTCCAACTTTTCATACATGGGATAAATTTTGAAATATATTGCGTTTACGACAAATAATGCAATTTTTTATACATATCTCTATGTTGTGATAACATATCAAATGTCTGAAAAGATTTCTGAGACCGAACTCAACTATATTCCCAATTCATGGGAACGGTTGGTATAAGGAAGCGATTGCAATACAAGTGCAAACTTAATGTACATTCACTTCATCCCTAACCACAACCACAACCACATCATCGCATCTCTCTTTAAATTATAACTCATAGAAAGTGGAAAATTATATGTTAAGGGACTGTATATTTGGACAATTGATTCCGACTTTATTTCGATTCTTTGTGTTATAATTGAAGGCACTCTAAAAAATATCCCGGGATTTGATTATGAATAGGTGCAAAGAGAGCACAGGGCTGTAGAGCGTATCGTTGATTATAGTATTTGTTGACTCAAAGGAGGTTATGCTCGTTGTGTATGAGCTGATAAACAACACCAAAAGCCATACGTGTTTCACGCTTTGCATCTCTTAGTGTTCAATGTTTTCACAACTAAACACTTCTTTCTCATATGATTTCCCGCATAAGAATAGACATGAAAATAGTTTTATAAGGTATTCATTTGGGATTGCATTTCACACCTACACTCAAATGCTATCTTAGATTAGATTCAAGTCTGAAATTTAAATTTTTTGCTCCGTTTTTTCATCATTTAATCTCACAAATCATAGAAACTATATATTGAGGCAAATATTTTCAGATTCATATCATTTGCCTTAGATTTGCCGAAAATACGAAAATACAGACGCATTTGAGCGGAAATTATAAGACTTTTACGGTTTCTAATTATATACAAATGATAATCACTTTATGGGATAACACTTTCAACGCTTTGAAGTAAACTTTAGTTGAAATTTCGTTAAAATGTTTGCGATTTTTTGTTCATTAATAATTAAATCAAAATTGTTTACTTTGTTTATCACTTATTCCTTAAAAAATTTGACAACAATTTCATAAAATAGATTGCAATGACATTCAAATATAGGGTTGGCTTTGGTTTTAGGTCCAATGAGAATAAGGGAAGGCATACGAAGCTTTCATAAGCTCCGGGTGAGAGGAAGACCCAAACGACTTGCCTAAGGAAATACAGTGCGCACAGTTTGGCAAAGAGATAGTGAAGATCAGTCTTGAAATGCATTTTTGAGAACTGATTAGTAATTAATAATAATATTTTTGACAAAAAATATGTCATCCGAAGAGGGAAGTTGTTCTGAAAACAATGACATTCCCAAAGATAGCGCCAAACCATTTAACTCTAAACTATCCATTTGTGATGCGGTCTCAAGAGTGCTAAAAGGATATGATTGGACTTTAGTGACCACTACTACTAAACCCAACTCATCTGCAAAGCAAAAAATTCATGTCAAGCGCCCTATGAATGCATTCATGGTGTGGGCACAGGCAGCTCGAAGGAAGCTGGCTGACCAACATCCACACCTTCATAACGCAGAACTGAGCAAAACTTTGGGAAAGTTGTGGAGGTATGACATGTTTGACACAAACTTTTTGTTGCTATTCTTAATACAAATACTAATTGATATTTGGGTTAATTTAATGCTAATGAACTCAACAAAAACATTTTCAATGATCTTTGGTTTCATTCATTGAATTTTGATTTTAATTATTGATTCATTAAATTAAGATTCAATCAAAAAATTGATGATAAGAATGCAATTCAAGCAAATGTTTCATAAAATGTGCAAAAAATGTTTAATTGAAATACTGCTTAGATTTGAATATAGGATTTGATATATATTTAGCATTAAATTTCATTCAAAATTCATGAATATTTAATCAATTAATAAACTATTTATAAATAATAAACGAATTGCAAGAAAATCTCAAAAACATTAAATGTTTGGTTTTGAGTGTAAACTCATTTGTAATGAAAACATTTACAATGATATCTGGCCTACAGTTTCTCTCTTTTTTGATGTCACCGACACTTCAAAATGTTTGCAAAATCTAGAAACTGAAAAGTGAAGCCAAAACTGACACTCGATATTATAGTCCACTTCGTATGGCTATTAGGTTGGGGTCATTGCAGTCGTCGGTAATTCAAGCTCTCGTGAAATTAACTTAAGTTTATCCTAACTTTCATTATATTGTTTTTGAGTTAAAAAATGAGATAATTTGTATTTAATCTCTTGAAATGATTTGCAATGATTTCAATGAATTCAAATGAATATCAATTGATTTTGATTAGAGTATTCGATAAATATATTTTCATTCAAAAATAGCAATATTTTATGTTATTTCAAAATACGAATGACTGTGAAAATGATTGAATATGTTTTGATATTAAAACGAGATTTGATTAATGTTTTTGTTGTTTTTATTTAAATTCACTTCAAGTTTATAAAAGACTTTAATTTGTAAAATAAAATACTTTATGGATATTTAAAACCAAAAGTACTCAAAAATAGTGATCAAAAGCAAGAATTTCAAAATTCTAAACATTTTTATTAGTGTTTTTTCGATTCATTTAATACTTTGTTTTTTAAGAATCTTTTCATTAAGAAAAATGATATAAATATTATGCAATAAAATGATTATTAATTTGTTTTTAAAAGAAAATTAAAAATATCTCAATTAAAACGATAAAAATTATTTTCAATTTTTCTCACATTTTTCTGCATTTAATCTAAAGAAAAATTTCAAATAATCTCAGAAATGATTGTTTGATTGTCTGATTGAATGCCAAATATTAATATTAAACTAAACAAAATCTCATTTTCTTCTCTCATATCTCTTAATACGTGACTAAAAATTATATTCAATATCATTGAATATATAAAAGCAAATCATTTAATATTATCTTTTCGTTACTTTATTTCAAATTAAATTAATTGCTTTCGTTTTTATGATTAAAATTATTGAATTTATTTAATAATTTAGTTCAAAGTTTGGTCAAAATATAAGCAATAGAGTTATGACATTGAATTTGAGTACAAAACTTTGTAATTAATCTAATTATTTTTTATACTAAATTGATATAAAATTAAAAAATTTTATTCTTATGTTATTATTCAATATTAGCTTAAAATAAATTATTTTGAATTTATTATCAATTCAATCAATTTGTAAATCAAATGCAAATTATATTTATTTCAATATCTAATCATTAATTTAGTCTTTAATTATTTATTATTATATTATATGTTAGTATAATATTACAGAATATTCTGTCAGATATTACTGTCAGAGTACAACCCAATCGCCCGAACCCTCAATCACTACCTGTCTATTAATTATACTTAAAGTCAATAAATTATAAATTTTTAATCATATGTGAAGAGTATTACGCGATGAGGAGAAGAAGCCATTCATAGAGGAGGCAGAAAGGCTCAGGCTCATTCACAAGAGAGATCACCCTGATTATAAGTGAGCAAATCAGATCATTTCTTAGGTTATTTGAATTAAATGTTGTCATCACTTAATAGATATCAACCGAGAAGAAGAAAAAGTAATAAAAGCAATAATAGTTGTGAAGTCGAGTCAACGAAAGGCAAACTCAAAGTCTCAAAACAAACCACAAATTCTTTGTCCACAAAGTATTCAATAATTAATATAAAAACAATTTATTGATATTTATTTGTATTGACAGTAAATCCGTTAAAAAGGATCTCTTGAATGGAGTGAAGACTGGATCAAAAAGTCATTTAAGTTCACGAAAAGCAAACATAGCGACACCAAACATAGGGAACGGTAGTTCCGGAGCGTTAACTCTAACCCCACCCCACACTCCCTCTAATGAAATGAGTTCTTCTCAGCGCAAAAAAGAGATTTCGGAGACAAAAATAGGTACAAATGAGTCACTCTTTACTTGATTTATAAGTTTGTTTAAAATGTTTGAAAATTCATTTTAATTGAAAAATATATTTCATTTAACAGTGGGTCCAAATTGTGAGCCCATTCCCAATGCCTCGGGTGGTTCGACTGCACCCAATGCTATCGACTTCAGTCATGTCGATGTCGGAAATCTGACAACAGATGTAATGACAAACATTGATGAGACAGAACTGGACCAATACCTACCCCTCGTCAACGCAAACGCATCGTCCGCACAATATGCCAGTGCTGTGGACTCAGCATCGGGTAATTCTCCGGTGAACGCGATGTACGCCTGGTCTACAAAGTTCTTTACAAGTCATCAAAACAGTACAAAAAGCAATACAAAACCTAACGAATCATTGAATGAAAACTATGAAAATCATCAAACTTTATATAATCGCAATGGAGAGCACCAGCAGATCAGCTCATATGACCACTGCATCGGTGTTAACCAACTGTACCCATCATATGCCAGCTATGCATTAGCCAATCACTCCTCATATAGCACCGGCTTTTTGCAGTGGCCTTACAGTTGAACTGTTCTTACAAATATTTTTGGCCTCTCTTTCAACAATTATTTGAATAAATATTTTTAATTCAAAACTAATTTTTTGCCAGAAATTAATATTACATAAAATGTGAATAAATTTCTTATTATTCATAAAATAATTCAATTATTATCTGAAATGCATTTATAAATGAATTTTATATTATATTTACTATTCTTATAGTATTTAATGTATTCATCATTTATACAATAATTTATTGTCAAAAGTTTGTAATAAAATCTATTTTACATAAAATAAAATTTCTTCAAAAATTTCTAAGAAAATGATTTTTAATTATAATATTTCTTATTATATAATGATATTGTTTTTTATGAATATTTTGAATACATTTTCAAAAATTGACCAAAACTTCACTTTAAGTAAAGCTTTCAATTTTTATATATATTTCACATTTTCTTAATAAAAATCATTTAAAAGCAATTATTATATGAAACTGTTATATGAAAAATAGCAATTCAAAAAAAGGTCATTTAAAGGTATTTTGACATAAATGATCTCTACTCTACTGTAGAAATGTTCAAGGCGAAATAGTTTCTCCATTCATCAAAAGCATTGTCATTATATAATTTCATCTTTTTGTTCATCTTTTAATTATTTCAATTAATTTCATTTTATGACATATTTCTTGTAATACGGATTTTGATTCTCAAAAGTTATTCCTTAATTTTATATAATATTTATCTGCAATTTAAAACAGTTTGAGAGATATTGACACTCGAAGTGACCCCTTATTTAGGTATCAATTCGTATAATAATTAGAACTGAAGTCTTAAATCACATGTGATTTATATGCGAACAAAAGATCTAAACTTAAACTTTAGTTTACTTTTAATCAATGATTAAAAACGATTTGAATCACCTACTATTATACCCCCTTCACAGGTGTATGTTCAACAATAAATTCCAGTACTATTTTCCCTTTTATTTAAATAAGAATATATTTATTTGAAACGAAGAGCACATTATTAGTACTGTTTGTGATTTCTTTAATGCCTTTCAATGCAAATACAAACAATTTTTGAGTCTTTTTCACGAATATCTTTTGAGATCATTTTTAATAATGAATTTACAAATTGTTGACCGAATGCATGAATTCTAAACCTCATACCTATTAAGCCCCAGACATGTGATAGAAAATCATGTGATTCACGGAATGTGTTATAAAATTAATGTAATTATAACTAAATTAATAATATTTATAAATAAATTATTCGACAAAATATTTATAATTTTTTATTTTGAGGAAAGTTTTGACAAAAAGTAAATGAAATGAAATAAAATGAATTAATTGAATGAATGGTTAAATGGTGTGAATGGCAACAGAAACAGCTTTCACAATGATCTCAGATTTCATATTCTTCTGTCAAATCATTGTGAAAACCAGTTTTGTTCAACCAATGCATTCATGACATCGATATTCAAACAAACAATTATTTGTTCACATTTTCGTCATTCAGGACCACATCAGAAGACAGGGCACTCTTATGGAACTATCGGTGCATTTCATATGAAAAACATCTGCAATATATAATACAAACCTCAAGTGTTGGACGCAATCGACTTCATGTGTCGGCGCTCTATATTGAAGGCATTCCTTTCAAAATAGATTTCAAAACTAAATGTTATTTATATTAAATAATATAATGTTTCAAAAAATGATTCACAATTTCAGCACAAAATTTGAAAACAATAAATGAAATAACGATTAAAAAGTGAAAATAAAATAATAAATAACTTAATGAAAAAGTTATATAAATTGAAATATAAAAAGATATCGAAATAGAAGAGAAAAACAAATAAATGCATGAATTAATCACTTGTCACAAAGTGATGGCATTTTTCATTATTAATAACATCTCTCAAATGTTTGATGAATTGACATTCATGTGAAGGAATAGAGTGTGAGCGGCACTAATGCACAGTCAGATGGCCTGAGACGACAGCAAAGTTTACTTTGGCTTTACTTTGATTTAGACACTGTTTTCACCATTGGTTCAGTTATTAAATAAAGTGACACTCATTCCGGTGACTGTTGACAACCGGGTCATATCTCTGGCAAACGATTGAATTACATTCAGTCCAACACTGTTTATGTGTTTAAAACACTCAAAGATTATTGTAAATAAAATGTTTGATTCAGTCTTAGAGTTGTTTGTAATATTGTATTCAATAGTCAATAATTAGCGACAAATACTATTGACAGCCAATGGACGCATTCAATACAACTCGTGATTCAAACTCTTGTGTCAGGAATGAGTGGTTTCTAATATCAGTGAAAAGTGTCCAAAACTATAGTTAAGGGCCTGTAATGAAGGGATGATTCGGTTAATCATTAGTATTGACTTCTTATCGATACGATTGAAATTGAATGCATTGAACAACTTTCTCAGGCTTTGAAACAACTTATTCTCGACTAAAAAATTAGAATTTAAACAAATAAGTCTTATCTGATCTTCTCTTATCTCAATGTAAATATTTTAACAAAAAACACACATTTGTGATGAACTGCAATAAAATCAAAGAACAAATTATCAAAAAGTAATTAATATTAAGCAAAAGATATGAAAAACCCAAAAATTATCCATCATTTGAGCCATACATTAATGTCATCATTAAATGAATTTTATATCTTATCTTCAAATGAAGAACTGATAGAAAAATCCAAAGTAAATGTAAACTAAACACTAAACAGGATGTTATGTTCCTTGGATTCTATGCCTTTCCGATGGACGATAGCTATGAGACTTACTATTGAAAATGTGATGAAAAACTTTTCGACGATTTTTGAATCCAATGAAATCCGATAGCATTCAAAGAGATGACACTTTTAGAGTATTTCACTTTTTTCATGCCATTAGTTTCGCTCAAATGATTGATAGAAACTTTTTTTTATTAATAAGTGTTGAGAAAATGTTGAGAAAATGCTTTCAAATCATTATTAATAGTATTGAAGACTGAATATTGAGACGAAAATCCATACGAAATGAATACAAACAATGAATCGATTACTTCATAAGAGATCATAAGATTCACCAAAACTTAGGTCACATGTAATTATCAGTTGATTATGGCTTTAATGTCAACAACAAATGGACTTTTGATTCAACAATCAGTAAATCATTTAAATTTCATCCCAATTCACTTCACACGAAATGATTGAAATTAATTACAAAAAATATTTCAATAAAATTTTGAGTAATTATTGCTTTTCATAGAAATGAAAACATTTGCAAACAATCTGTCGATAGGTTTATGTCAATGAAGTTAACACTAAATATAAATGCAATCAATGATAACAACAATCAGGAAGTGATCCAAATCTCAATGTTTAGCACTATTTGTAATTACATTAATATTAACAAAATTCAAACATTTGTCACAAAATTATAAATAATTCATTGAATTCATTAATAGATATTCATTCGAAGCAAACAATAGTTTGTATGGAGACAGACAGTGACCAAGATCATACCTAGATCATACCAAACCATACCAAGATCATGCATTGTATGACAGATACCTCGATGTCTGACTTAGTTTTAAAGTAACTCTTAATTCAAACCATTATATTATGTCCAAAACTAACACCAATTCAGTCCATACCTGTCCTCACATTAGACCTAAACTAACTGTCCATTCAATTCAATACTTATTTTATCAAAACTTATTCTAACCATAAGAATGATGTTAAGGACGTGGAGAGACATCTGGTGCCAATCGAGAGGACAGTCGTATTGGACGTAATTGATTGAAGTCTTGAGAGACAAAATGTTTGTCTTTTCGCCCATTTTTTAATCGTTTTTTTAAATATAATTTTATTTACCATTTGTTTGAAATTAATTATATTTTGCTTACAATTGGCCACAAATTGTGTGGAAATGGATGTCCTGAGCGGTTGTGTTGAGACGACTAAGCGGTATATCTGTATCTGTGGTCAAGAGTGTCAACAAAATGAGTTCAGCATTCAATGTGATTGCTGTAAAGAGTGGTTCCATGGCTTATGTCTCAATCTTCATGAGTTTGAAGCGGAAGAATTGGACAAATTTTATTGTCAACAATGCTATCAAAGGGACAGTAGTCTTAAGTCAGTGCCCAAACCGGTGACCAACGACTGGCGACACAACACAACTGAAGTGAATCCAAAGCCCAATCCAATCCAATCCGGAACCAAAAAATTCATTAATGATCTCAAGAATAAGAGATTCAAAGACGCAAAGAGTGACGACTCAGTCGTGAAGAGGATGAGAGGACAACAGTTGACACTCAAAGAACTGTTGGTCAATGGATTCAATGTCCCGATTCTGATCGAGTCTAAGGACGGGTTAGACCTAACGGTGCCTTCGTTTAAGACATTCAGTCATAAAAGTATTTTAGAATATTATTCATCTGATTATGAGTTGGATGTCATTGATGTCAGACGTCAGTTGAACATCAAAATGAAGATCAAAGACTTCATCGACAAATTCGATGTCGATTCCGACCGAAGACTTAATGTCTATAATTGTATTAGTCTTGAAGTCAGTAATAGTAAGCTCTCGGACATTGTTCGGGCGCCGGGTATTGTCAACAAACTCAGTTGGGTTGAGAACTACTGGCCCGAAGTCGACGCCAGACCTCAGGTCTCTAAATACTGCTTAATATCAATGAAGAACTCCTTCACTGACTTTCACATAGACTTCGGCGGAACGTCTGTTTGGTATCACGTCTTGAATGGAGAGAAAGTGTTTTACATATTGAAGCCAAACATTCAAAACTTAGAGCAATACGAGAAATGGATGGCTTGTCCTAACAGTGCCGACACATTCTTTCCCGATCTTGTGGCTGAAGACCAATGCTATCGGTTATGTCTGAGCGCCGGACAAACCCTATTGATTCCTACGGGTTGGATACATGCAGTGCTCACACCCCAGGACTCTGTTGTCTTCGGTGGAAATTTTCTCCACAGCCTTAACATTGATTTACAGCTCAAGATCTGGGAAATGGAGCTCAGGAACAAAACACCCTTTAAATTTCAATTCCCTTTCTTCGAGCTGACCCACTGGTATGCGGCACCCAATGTCCATAAACTACTTCAGGACAGTCTGAAGCAAAACCCTCCCAAACATTTGGTGGTTGGGGTGACAGCACTTATACCTCAACTCAAGAGTTGGCACAAAAAGAGTAAAGACCTTCAGAACCAAAACGACTATCAGTTCTCGACATTATCGCCAAAGGGTTTCAATTCATTCAAACTCATTAAAGACTTGAATTTAACCCTTAAGAAAGCCACCCGTAAAATGGATGGACACCCTTTGGTCAAGAAAAGGGGGAAGTCTTATAAGGAGTTCAATTTAGAACCCAACGATCAATTGATTGGTTCTCTTTTGTTAAGCAATTCTTCAGATATAAACAGTCCTCAAAAAGAGACGAAAATCAAGGAAAATGACATCAAAAGTCATTTTGAATTCGATGACAAAGATGTGGATCTAGTGGTCGACGACTCGATTAAGACTTCTAAACCTTTAAGAACCCAATCGACTGATTCAGAAACGAAAGGTTCCCTCAAATTAAAGCTATCCATCTCTGGCGCCAAAGAAATATTGGCAGAGAAACAGTCTTTGGATTCGCTGGACTTAAACGACAACTCTTTGGCATTGAAATCAAGTCTCAATCTTAACATCGAATCCGATCATAGTTTCGGTTCACCGAAAAAGAAGAAAAGAAAGCATAAGAAGAAGTCGAATGAATTGGACGATGAGATTGAAGAGATGGTGCAAGGTCGTCCAGAAGATGATGATTACATATATCTTGATTTGGAAACCCCTGACGAAGAGTCGAATAACAAAGTGTCAAAAGACGAGTCTTGGAATCCAAAGGCGAAACTGACAATGAGAGCACTTCCGAAGCCTCCGCGACAGCCAAGAGATGAGGCCAAACGGGTTGTGGTCGAGACCTCCATCGCCAACGCGGCCGCAAAGATGGAGAATATGCCAGAACCGAAGCGCCAGTATATTAGGAAACGACCTAAACCTCGAACTGTGGAACGAATCCATTCAAGTATTTCGAGCATTGAATCGAGTATTGCAAACGTGGCATCGGTTCCAATGGACAGCCCATCAGCCGATAGCAGTCTTGGCTCGTCTGCCAATTCTTGTTCATCGAAGACAGGACAGGCTGTTAACCAAGTGATTCGAAAGCAGAAGAAAGGACTGAAAACACCCAAACAAAGGCTCCATAAAATAATTTCTTCGAATCAGAAAAAACGAATGAATTTCTGAACAATTTTTTACAAATTTTTAAATAGTTTTTGAGTTTATATAATTAATGCCGACTCTAATGACTGCCATTTATTACTCAATGGTTAGGGATGTAAGTGTTCTTGACCTCAGACTTAGTTCATAAGTTATAAACCATTTTTATGTTAATATCTATCAGTTATTTATTAAACATCTCTTCACTCACCCATTAATCGCACCGTTAGTTGAATTCGTTTTCAATTAAATAAATCCATTAAATGATTGAATCGAAAAACAAAACACTTTTGTCTTCAACTATTTTAATGAAAACATTCAACAATTAAATCAATTTATATCATTGTTAAGAAATTGTCTTTTTATACCTCAAGAGAACCAAACACTGGAATGAATGGCCTATTATTGTGAGCCCAGACATCAATTGCTGGCAATCATTAAACTAAAGAATATTTAAATTAATTATAAGTCAAAACATTTTAATGAAATGAAGCGAAGAATATATCAAATAATAGTGGACTCAATCATTAGGATTATAGCGACAACACTCACTCCACCCCTTATACCAACCTCTCTCTGATATCGCTTTTTCTCGAACCAAATTCATGCGTAAAATTGTTCACAACTTTGTTATGAACTTTTAGTTTAGTTTTTTGCAATGCTCTTAGTTTTCGCATTCATACCAGACCTACGAGTGCTTTGGCCCAAACCCGACACTCTATATTTATCCACATATGAACGGATCTCTTAAGGGTTGACAACATTGACAACAAAATTGAGTTAAAGTCGAATAAAACAATTGTAAACAATTTTTTGCAATCAATTTGAAACAAATGTTTTTAATTGACTTTGGATTCATATGAGTCTATCCAAAGGATAGGGTTTTTAATATAGGGATTAAAAACCATAGTTAGGGTATAAAAGGCGATCCGAGTCAAAGAGCACTGGTATGTATTTGTGGCAAAATGCGCAACACTTATCACTTGACAAATACTTTCAATCAACTCAAACGGCACTGAATGTAATGTATATTCAATAACTTGTCTGATATTCAATACCTATAACTCTATTCCAATACTAATTCACTAAACAATTGACGAAAAACTATTGGTTTCGAAATTTTCGAATAAATGACATTTAAATCAAAAGAACTGATATTTTCATAGTTTCGGACACTTTTGCAAACATTAATTCATTTAATGATTAGGGCGTAAAACATGTGATCAAAAATTAAATATTTATCGTTGAGATTGAATAAGAGTAAGCATTGGGTATAAACATATCGACTGTATATGTATTAAATTCTCTCTCTCTCTCTTTCTCTCTCTCCCATACCTTTCATAACATGCCTCTCAAAGTAGCTGAGAATGAATGGCCTTCTCTGACGTCTGGCTTTACGTCAGATACCAATTGTGTGCAATCTTTGGATCCCTTTTATTTCAAACTCTAAATAAGGATTTAATTAGAGGGAAGTCAGGAAACCGACGGCTCAGGGATTACTGTTGTTGGGTCTTAATTGAATTATATATGGACTCCTTTGCCATCCATTGAACCCAAGTTTGAGTCAATATTCTGATAAATATTCAAATGATTTAATCCGTTGAGAAATGTCTATAAATATTGATTTCATACGACATTCCGGCACTGAATCTCAATGTTTTGCCAACACTTTAGCCATAAATTCTTCAATCATTTCATACATTTAAACGCGTTTTCAATATATGAAAAGTTGAATTCAGACACTAATCAAATGAAAGGTCATTTAAAATTGAATGAGTATTTAAAAAGATTTGCAAGTCTTGAAAATACCTGAATTCAGTCAAAACATCACTCAAACGATCCTTAAATTAAATGCATTTCTAATCAAATTGAAATATTTTCCTTTAAAGCATGAAATGTAAAATTATTAGTGAATAGGCTTTTATGGCTCAATGTCTTCATCATTCGGTTTGTCTTTCATCACAAAATTCACGTTTTCTGTTGAAAAGAAAAATATCAAACATTATAATCGATCACTTGATTTGAGTTTAGATAAGCCTAAGAATTGTTGCGAACACAGTATTCGCAGTCCATTTGGTGTCGACAAAAATACTCGTTTTGGACAAAATTGAGAAATTAAAATACGATTCCAAGAATGAGAAGACATCTAACAAGGGTCAGTTACAACACCATACCCTCTCTCTCTCTCTCTCTCTCAAGAAATATGATCACTTGAATTGGCGTTAAATAATAAACAAGAAATCTGTAAGTTTTTAAGCTATAAGTTGTTTGAAATATTTATGACATTATTATTAAATTAGAGTAAATTTGAATAAAATGTGAGAAATAGTTATTAAGTAATAATAGTTTAGTGTTTTATTTGAAATAAAATTCGGAAAAAAGAGAGAATTCTTATAAAACATTGAATATTACATGTTTTGAATGACTGTATTTGAGTTGAAATAATTTCATGAATAACTTTGTAGTGAAAGACTTGTAGTAAATGAACCGTTGGGTGAGTATTGGCTCAGGTATTTGATCTGAAATGGATGGAAACGGAAATAGAGATTGTGTTATACTTAGGGTTAGAAAATGTGTTCAAATGTTTGACAAACATTAGAAGATGTTATAACAGAAAGAGATTCCGTAAATAGAAGGGGATGGGTGTGGACAGGCACTGAAATTGCACTAACATTGATACTGGCGTACACTAGCACTGGAACCAGCATTGAGTACTAAGACATCGCCCCTTTCATTCATGAAGTATTTTGTGTCTCATTCTTCGCCTCTTCACAGAAAGCCTGAGAACCAGACATTTCCCATAAGATCACCGAAAGGAAAAATTCTCTTTAAATCAAAACCCAATAATTCGTGATTGAGTTCTAGTGTTGAGGTTAAAAGTTTCGATAATTTTTTATTAAGCGAAACATAATTGAAAATCAGTTATAAAATTGTAATGAAATATAGTTATAATTTAGACGAAATGAAACAGCGGTTAAAGACCTCTAAAACTATTGCATTGACTTTAATAGTTATTATCATTTGGGACTCAAATACACTGTATATACTGTCTGTCATTCCGGAAGAGACTAATCATAGATAAAGATTATTATAATAGATGTCAATTTCACACAATTTTGTCCATTCATAATATCAATAAAAATTCAATAATTATAAGAAATATTATAAGAAAAAAGTGTTAAATCATTAATATTTTTGCTTCAAAATTAATTTAGATATACTTTAAGTCATATTTAAAATATCTATAAATTAAGTCTTTATGAAATGAATTATAAATAACTTTTAATATTAAATGTATTTATAATTAGAATAATGTTTGCGATTATGTAATGAATATAAATATAAATTATTAAATAAAAAACATTTTCAAAACAGGCATTAATACCGGCATTGAGTTGAGTTCATTTGAAACGTTGAGTCGTTTTTCAATTGTTTGCTTCAATATTACTATTATTACATTATATTATATAACTTTTATTCACAATTAGATGTTTTCATGAAATTCATAACTAATATAACATAACAATAAATACTTATCGAAGTTTTGCGTCGAAGAAAAAGACGAGAAATAATTAATAAAACAATTGTATGATTAGTTTGAGTAAAACACTTGAATCACACCGAAATCAAAGCTAAAAAGCATTTAAGAGACAATAGTTGTGTTTGCGTCACATATCGAATAACAAACTCCTGGCATAATTGAATGCATACTAACTCTAACTAACTATGTGTTCACTGCTCTGTCTGTCTCTAAACTATTCCAACTGTTTATTGAAGGAAAAAATGAATGAATGCAGAAATGCTGAACAAACTTGTAGTGCAAAACCAGTTTAATTTATTAGAGAAAATATGGCATTTCATACAAGTGCACAACACATACACAAGCGCTATCGAAATGAACATTTCTTAAGCTCAGGTATTTTGCTTTGACATACGAACCTTAAAGACTACACTCAACCTATAAGACCGGATACAGAATAGAGTTTTGAGTTTAGTTAACGTTAACTAACTTTTCGGTTTAGACCACACATTATGCCATCACATGCTATCAAATGCTATTCAATGAAACACTCGGACATGACTTCAATCAAACATTTAATTGAAATGTTATTTTGTAAAAATTAACACAAAATTCAACACAATTTTATTGGATTTAATGAACACAAAAATTAAGTTTTTCAATAAAAACAAACAATTTTTGATTGAATTTTAAAACATTAAATGTAAAAGTATTTGAATTTTTCTCAAAGCAATTATTATTTGAAAATTATTTCCAATCATTAGTTTTCGATTGAATTTTTTGTTTTGTTTTTTGCAAACAATTTTCTAATGAATAGATTGTAAAAAGTGGTTAAATGTAAGGAAGAACTCAAGTGCTATTCAAGTGAAATACATTAAAAATTTACATTTTTTTTATAAATTTTTTAAATATTTTAAATGAATGCCGACTTCTTGTTATTGAATGAGTGCTAATATTATTAATAATTTAGTCGATAGTCTTTGGAAATGGCATAAATGTCAGTGCTTTAGTGTTGCCCTCAAAGTCTCTACGAATCGCTGGTTCAGCTGCTCTGGCATTTATGGTCGGACTACTCAGTCGACTCATTGGACCATCGCTTCATAAGTCGATGAACCCCTGACTAAAACTATGCAGCGGTCGTGAGAAGGAATTTGTGTTGAAACTTGTATATAAACCTCCCATTCCTTCCATTCCTGCCTCAACACAACTAAATAAAAAACATCAGTTCTTTGCCTCAAATATCATTTATTTGATTTCAAAACGAAATAAAGTTTTTCGATGTTTTATATACTCTTTTAAATAAACAGATTTTTCTATTAATTGGGAAATATTTAATCAATTGATTGAATATTTTCACGAAATACTATTCAATGCCAAAGAAGTCGTTCAGAAAACTAATCAAACACTTGAATGACTGACTATTTTCTACTGGTTTTGAAGAAAAAATTCTATTTGAATGCGATATTCATTATTATTTGGCTAAATGTCTCTGATTATTGATATACGAATGTTTGATTAGTTTTGAATATTTTTGACGGCTTTTCTCATCTGAAAACTGAGTCGAGGCTCAGGTCTAGTGTTTGAGCACCGGTTGTGAGTGAGGTTTAGTTTGAATGGAGAGTTTAGTTGATGGCCTGTTTTAGTATTGCGATGGAGGGCCGGCATTAGGGGAAAATCAAAGGCATTTTTATATGTTCCCACATTTTTTACCTTTTCCTATAAGTTATAAACGTAATGATGTTTAAGGAATTGGATTCTTATTCGGATCCACAGACCGGATGTAAAGCGTTTTCACACAACCCTATAATACCCTATTTATTCATTTTTATACAATTTTATTCAAAATATTCAATAGTTTTTTAAGTATTTAATTAAATTTTTACTCAATTTTCATTAGAAATTAAATCAGGAAAACTTTACCTCAATTTTACTTTAAACTACTATTTGTTAAATAATGTGAAATTTTTTGAAAATAATGAATTGATTTTCATTAAAAAATAAATATATTTTCCTTTTTCATTATTTCCAATTAAAAACATTAAAATAGTTTCCCAATTAATGGCTAAAATGATGGTTGAAAATAAAAAACAAATTTTCCTATAACTTCAATACTATTTATTTGCTCACAATTCATATAAAAATATATATTGTATAATAGTTTGTGTCCAAAAACCTCTAATGTTTACGATTTCCTTTTCAGACTCATTGCATATTCTGTAGGCATTCGTAAAACAAATCCTATCTTTATTTGAACTGAAGTTCATTTCATTCATAATTTTTGCTTCAATTGTAAGCCATTGGCAACACATGTATAATACGATTGCATAGCATTCCATCTCTAGTAAAATATTTCAAGTCTTGCAAACATTTCACTTCAAATCAGTTTTCCTAAAAACAAGTTTTCTCTTCAGTTCTCAATGAATTGATAAGAATTTGAGTTAAAAAACTAAAGTCATTAATACTTCTTCTGATATATTATTTGCTGAACAACTTTTAGGAATTTTACAAAAATTTCAATTCATTGCAGATTTTAAATCATTTGATTAAAAAAATTCAAAAGTTGTCGGGATATCAGTTGTGATGCAAAACAGTTTGAGGTCATCTCACGTCTGGCAAAGGATTTAAAATTCGTTTCTTTTCTCCACTAAAAAGTATTTAAAATAAAATGAGAGAAAACTAGAAAACATTGATTAAAACTCAACAAATCATTATATACTAAAATATGTGTTTAATTGTTTGGTTTGATTTGATTTTATAGACTTTTCAAACAATAATATATTGATTGCAAAGTATTGATAAAATAATTTCAAAATTCCTTTAAATAAGTATTTTAAGGGTGGGTTTAAATCCAATTTCAAAAAATTATTTCCAAATTTTATTTAAGCAAAAAATGCTTATAATTAACTAAATCTATAAATGCCTAAAATCATCAAAAATGATATAATCAAAACTGTTTTAATTATTTCAATTGATTTGTATTTATTGTTATATGAAATGAATTTATTGATAAAAATTTGATAATTGAATAAATTTCATAATATAATGATTAGAGATATAATTAAAATAACATTAATTATTGTAATTAATGAAAATAATTGCAAAACTTTTTATCAAATTTACGTTTATTTGATTGAATGTAATTTTAGAAAAAATATTTGCTTTATATTTAATTCTAACAAAAATGTGATTCAAATCTCATTTAATTGAGACTCAAATTCAAGTTTGACTGCATTTGTATTATCACAAGAATTAGTTGACTTAAAACAAATACAAATTATTTCATTAAAAAATACCATCGATTTTATGTTATCTTATTTAACAACAAATAATTATATCTTTTATAGTAACTCATTGTCCGACAAAATGTCAAAAACCTGATCCAAGAATATAATAACTTATAAATTAATTTTTTTTTATAAATATTAAACAAAGTTTACATAATTTTTCGATCGATTCTTTATTTGAGATTTTCATTGAAAACAAATATAAGTAAAGATATTTCAATCCTTAAATTATGTGTCAATTATTTGGTTTATTATTATTTTTATTGATAATAAATATCTCAGAAATAATGCATTTCCTTGTGTTATGTCAATGTGTCGATGACCGCACAGGCATTCTTGGGATGCCAACATACCAGCGCTCAAATTGTTGTCTAACCTTTGAGCGAATACAGTATATTACAAGACATGTATGTAATCTCTATGAGCCGACTGAGCCGACCGACTACTGTACCGACTGAGCCGACGACTGACTGTACAGACCAATGAGTTTCCGAAATAATTAAGAATTATAAACAAACAGATATTTCAGCCAAACATTGAATACTTAATCAAAAATCACAAATATTTTCAAATACTGTATTTGTTTATAATCTAATTATTTGTTGTTATTTATTTGAATTCAGATTTGAATGACATTTAATGTTATAAATGAATTCAAAGAGTAATCAAAAGTAAGAAAATTCTCAAAAATGATGGAATGTTAGGACAATTGACAGGTATTTCATGATAGGTTAAAGATGGGTGATAGACCAAGGTCAATATTTGTTAACCTTTAAAATATATAATTCTTTAAAATTATTACAAAATTTGTTTTTTTTATATTAAATGTTTAAAAAGTATTAAATTAATGATACATTATATACTGTAATTGAGTTGACATTGCTCATTTTATGCATTCAATATATTCTGATTCAATCTTTTAATTATTTTTTAATTTAATATTTTGTATTAAATAAAATTAAATAACATTTGAAATGAATTAAAATAAATAAGTTTTAAAATATTATAAAAATGTAATTTTGAATATTATTTGAATGAATTGAATGTAATATTGTAATGGTCATAACGGACGTTCCTTCTGAATGAACCCTGAATTTGAAACTTTATTAATTTATTCGAGACTTGAGTTCAATGTCGTTGACATTGAACTACACATTGAGTTATCATTGAAGACAACGCCTAAAGAGACGAACTCTCATCAATGACCTGATGGTCATCTCTGCCACACCCTATGCGCGGACAGCTGGACAACGCCCAAGGCATCGAACCCAACCCATACCTGAGCTCTAATACATCAGTCTCTCTTGGAGTGTCAACGAGAACAGTCGTGTAGACTCTTCAGCGATACGTTGACTTAGTGAGAGCTCACGTCAAAGGCCTGTAGTGTTGGCCTGGTATAAGGAAGGCGTTCATCGGATGTTCGCCAGTGCTACGGAAGGCACTCTTCCTTATGATTGTTTAGTATAAGAGTTTTTATGTGATTTAATTACTTTTATACTGTTCTTAAACTACTTTTATTAGTCTTTTTATCGTTTGTATTGCTGTGTATTGAGGTCTGAGTCCGAGACTCGAGACCTAATCCTGAGTTCAATAAACGTATAGTTAAGAGAATAAAGTGTAGTTTGTGTTCGAACAACTGGTGCACAGCCCAAAGGGGGTTGTGGTCATCATAAATGGAGGCTCAGCCGGGATTTGCTGCATAATTCATAGCGACGATCACTAGTGTCTTACAAACACAAGAGGAAGTCAACGGCAAAACAGCGAATCAAAGGGAACAGAAGTAAAGGTTAGAGTAATAGCGGAAATATTTTCTCTTCCTTTGGCGTTATTATCGAATAATGACGCAAACGAGAGTTCAAAGAAGAGCTCAAGAAAAAAGGGACAGAGAGGCCGCGAAGGACCTGTCTCTGATCGACTTGGATGATGTGGTCACAGACATGTCATCACAAGAACTCGAACAAAATTACAGTGAAAGTGAAGTCGAGTCGGAATGTGATGTTATGAGTGATAGCATTGAAAATCACTACAATTCGGAAACAGATATTGACAGCGAAATCCGTGTTGGAAGTGAAGGGAATGGCTCTGGGTTTGAGCTCGAGGACCAGTCGAACTGGAATATATTCGAGGAAAATGTGGAAACGGAACAGTTGGGTGAAGAGGACGTGCCTATCCCTTCGACCAGTGATACAACTGACATACCGTTGAGGAGTATTGTCTAAAAGGACACAAGTGGACAGTTATGTCAAAGTGGTCTGAGTGGCCTGTCGTGAAATTTATTTCAAATCAGTGAACTTTTATAAGATTTTGTAAATAGTTTTTTATGAAGTTTTTACACGTTTTGTAAATACAGTTTTTTTAGTGCATTTTCGAAGTAATCATTTGATTGTGATTTTAATGAATACAGTTCTTCCGCCCAGTTTTGCACTGGATGGCCGTGTGCGCCACATTGGCCGGAGTTTCGAGTTTTGGAAGACATGGACACGGGTTTGGAAGCGAGACAATGAGTGGTTAAGGTGTGGTTATTGCATGGGCAATGAACTACAGGCGGCGCCGCTATTGGCTGTTCGAATGGAAAGTTGAGTATCAGAGAAAAACTCAAGGAGCGAAAGACAACACTTAGGGAAGTGGTCGTCAAGGATAAACCTCTGCTTAGTTTCAACGGCGAATGTCTACGAGTATTTGGAAGTCAAGGACAACCATTTCATGACAAAAGCACCGGGACTTTGATTGGTTCAACGATAAACCTATGCATAACTTCAACGAGAGTGTTGTGATGAAGTGTATGGAAACATTAGACTTAAATGTCTAGCATTTCATAAACATTGTACTGAAGAAGTGATTGGATCAACGGTGAACCTCTGCTTAGCTTCAACGCCGATGTTAGGAGTAAATGGATGTCAAGGACATACATTTCATGACAGAGCAACGAAACATTGATTGGTTCGACGATGATTTCTGGAGCTCAAGGGAATTATGGAGCCGTTGTGTGGCTTACAACCACAACGATAACAACGACAACATATATGGAGTTGTTTTGCGATACAAAACAGCGCTATCGATAGACAGCAAACGGAGAGATCTGTCTCGTATTCAAGGGAATGTCATGTCTGACAGAAAGGAGTGTTATTGTGTTGAGTGCGGTATCTCTTCGACAATACACGGGAACAAGTGGTTATGTCCACACATGGTTGAGAGTGCAGGACATTAAGCGGGGGAACGAAAAGTAGAAAATGATTTCAAACGAAACGGAAGTTTATTTTCAACAAAAAAGAAGAAAATAATTTGAATATTAGTCGAAAATAATGAGAAGTTATAATGTATTTAAATTATTTGGTTTTTGCCTGTCTTTGGAAGACACCGAAAAGAGATGGAAGAGCTGATGGGTTGATACCTCGCGTCGGGCGATGGCTGTGTCCTCAAAGAGCTCATCGAAATATGAACAACCGATGTGTTGCCCAGAAAATGGATTCAGTATTTGAAGAATCTCTTGCTTTGGAGTCGCCATGGGTTGGGACCTAATGATGACGTGAAGCCATTCACGGTCTTCGTCGAGATTAGGATTTGTCGGATCGCCGACAAGACGTCCTTCGAGTTGTGTTTGGAGCAGAACCGCAGTAATGGGTTCACATGTGTCTTCAAAACACGGATTCAATGACATGAAAGCCACACGCTCTTCGAAGAGCTAAAAAGGGGGAAGGGGTTGGTTGCCACACCTGATCTTTGGCCGAAACAACTGTCCTATCGGGAGGGACGAATGGTTAAAATTTGGGTCTGATCTGACACGGAATTAATGAACTTTGACCTGAAATGTGTTCGAGTTTTCATTGAAAATTCATTGAATTTATTTATTGAATGAAAAACGAGAATTTAAACTGAAATTGTGTTTAACCGACGGTGCGATCGATTCGTTACCTGAGTAGGGTCTCAGAGCGTAAGCGGGGGAATATGTAATGGTCATAACGGACGTTCCTTCTGAATGAACCCTGAATTTAAAACTTTATTAATTTATTCGAGTCTTGAGTTCAATGTCGTTGACATTGAACTACACATTGAGTTATCATTGAAGACAACGCCTAAAGAGACGAACTCTCATCAATGACCTGATGGTCATCTCTGCCACACCCTATGCGCGGACAGCTGGACAACGCCCAAGGCATCGAACCCAACCCATACCTGAGCTCTAATACATCAGTCTCTCTTGGAGTGTCAACGAGAACAGTCGTGTAGACTCTTCAGCGATACGTTGACTTAGTGAGAGCTCACGTCAAAGGCCTGTAGTGTTGGCCTGGTATAAGGAAGGCGTTCATCGGATGTTCGCCAGTGCTACGGAAGGCACTCTTCCTTATGATTGTTTAGTATAAGAGTTTTTATGTGATTTAATTACTTTTATACTGTTCTTAAACTACTTTTATTAGTCTTTTTATCGTTTGTATTGCTGTGTATTGAGGTCTGAGTCCGAGACTCGAGACCTAATCCTGAGTTCAATAAACGTATAGTTAAGAGAATAAAGTGTAGTTTGTGTTCAAACAATTGGTGCACAGCCCAAAGGGGGTTGTGGTCATCATAATATTATTTGAATGAATTGAATGTAATATTATTTGTGCCCTCTTTTGGATGAAACAAATGATTGTTTCGAATTTAAAGACTTTTTCGTTGATATCACTGATAATCACATCTATATTTGTGGACACAAAACAATTGTCAAACAATTAAGCAATGAATACAATATTGAATGCTTTAAAACAAAAATAATTTTCAATAGAATTAATTTCCTTTAAATGTATTGTAATTAAACTATACTTTCATTCTTTAAGTACTCTATTATTTGACTGAATTATTGTATTAAAGGAGGCTTTCATCAGAAGAATGAAGTCATTTGTATGACATTTATCTCTTTAAGTCTGGTCTCAATTAACTATTCTTTGTAGAGCACCCAATGATTTCGTGTTCCCAATTAACGCATTCACATTCGGCAAATTCAATACCAACGGTGCGATTATCTTCGGTTGAATCAGATTTGTTTCCGACAACTCATGACTTAAGCAAATACTTTGATCAGAAAAATGTTGTCTAAATACATATAAACCAATCTTTCATTTTCTAAACATTATGTGATTTAATGTTTATAACCAAAACATGATTTCAAACAAAGCCTTGTTTTCAACAAAAAAGTGGTACCAGAACTAGAGTATGTATCGACATCCAATCCCAACACCATTCCCAGTCAACTATAACCCAATAGTTATATAAAAGTTTATTTATTTATTATTATCGAACAAATCAATTATTTATTATTTGATTCATAAGAATCACAAAACAATATAATTATTGATTGCATTGAAATCAAAGAATCTCTCTCTCTCTCTCTCTCTCTCTCTC
>JAQIXR010000476.1:0-26837 GCA_034700825.1 Quadroppia sp. Gr-Ori-00064 | reverse complement strand
ATTTTATTCTAATTTTAACGAATAATTGTATTCATTAACGCGTTATAATGAATGAAATAAATTATTATTATTATTATAAAACACTGAACACTGAGAACAGGTTTATAAAAAGCAATCAATTATTATATTTATTGATTTCAATATTGTTTTTCATTTATGACAATAAGTTTTGTCTCAACAATAGTTTGAATGAAATTTTATTTAATATGTCATAAATTTCTTGAGCTCTGACTTAACACAAGATTTTTTTTTTTTGCAGACAAACAAAGTTTTTATGACAACGAAAAATATTATTCAAAGAAGTAATGAAACAATTTTTGTGACAATAAGTTTATAATATTATTTGTTTTCAAAACTCTTTTATTAAACTTTTTATTCAAAAACTTTTGTTTTGAATGTTTTTATAATTAATAAAAAGACAAATAATTGTTATTTATATCACATATTCATCAGTGAATAACCAAAAAGCAATGCACAAAACAATTATATCTGTCGACAATCGGAGAGAAAAAAGAAGAGAAAATAGTTGTTTGGCATCGGTTTAAGAAGACTATGCGCACCCAATGGCTCGTATATCTTCTTGTACTTGTACTGGATTTAGAGCACAGACAGAGAGCACAGCCACACATAACACGAGTACAGGAGATATCTATTCATTATCGGGCAGTGCATCGAACGCATGACAACATACATGCGCTCATCATTTATTCCCATTGTATTAATCTTAACATTCATTTCCTTTGGCCCCTAACCCCCACAACCCTCAATAGTTGCGTGCAATACCAGTGCTATGTTTTTCATACATTTATTTCTATTCTTCCATTACTTTTGAGTATAGCAAACATTCTCATCAAAAGCACTCATATCATAGTTTTTCTCTTGAGTTCAATTTTGAGTCTCAATAATTCATATGTTTTGTGCCATTCCTTATATATAGGGGTATTATATTGTAATATGGATTGAATTACAGGTAAAGGTGTGGCACAGGTAGGTCGACAATAGTTGATCGATTCGCAAATCTGATACCAAATGCATTGACAGTATATGCAAAATATGCATTAAAAACATTAAAAATATATTACAAAATCAGACGTTTCTCTGAAAACATGGAAAAGTGATTTTCATTATTAATTTGTTTTTCTGTAAACGAATAATCGATAGACAGTTGGAATCAATCTATCATTTCTTCGCTTTTAGATTAGTTTTTAAATGAAAAAAACATAAACTAATGAAATGTTTTCAGAGAAACAATAAATTAATTAACAGTTTGTGAGACAAGTAGAAAATTTGCTGCAATTTTTCACATCCAGTGCTCAACTTAAATGTGTTTTATTCAAGCAATTAATTAAAGTAAAACTAAATACAGAATTTATTGTAAACAATATCCAATAGAGTATATGTAAGGCATATATAATTCAAATAATATTAAGAGAGTTTTAATGTTTGCGCCCATAAAACAGCTTTACTGTAGAGCACAGGACTAACAACACATGACATGTCATATCATATGATAGCAATGGTTAACCTATAAGGAAGGGAACAGTCGAGAGAGACTCTGAGAGAGAATATTCTTTACAAAATATAATCTCATTATTAAAATATTGAATGAATTTTTGTTATTCCTTTGAAAACTTAACGGATTTTGAATTTCATTTTATGAATGCATTTCATTGTATTCACAGAAAAATAGTAATTCATTTAAAGCCAAAATATATCATATATTTATTATGTCTTCTTTTGATTTATTTTTCTATAAATAGTGGAAAAATACCTCTTTTTATAGTGAACTCAAAGATAATCAAAAATGAGTGAAAAGTTTATTCTCTAAATACATACTAAAAATAGTTTTAGTATTTATAGAATTATTAATATATTATATAATGTTATGCTTTATATAAGACAAGAATCGTTTGTTTATTCAGTTATGATATGATTATATGTATTTGTATTAACTTTTGCTAAACATAAAACATATATTTATTTTAATTATTTTTATTTAATAGCGATTGAAATAAATATTTAACTATAAGTCTGAAAATTATTTCTTTAATCTTAATGAGAAAATAATTAAAATTTTAAAGAAATGCTAATAATATTCAATGAATTTATAAATTTGATAAATATTTGGAAAAAAATGTTTGAATGAAAACGATATTTAATGTTATTTATATAAGTTTTTATTAATGAATTTTATACTTATATTCATTTTTTAAAAGTAAAAGTTTTTCTCCAAATGTCAACAAAAAATATAAAAATATTTTCTTTTGGCAAACATTTCGATCGATTAAAAAATAATGAAAACTTTATTTTGAACTTTATTTGTATTTTCGTTTCAATTCTATAATAATATCTTTTATATAATGAAAAATAAATCAAAATAATTATTTAATGTAAAAATAAGTTTCTATTGAAACGAAAGTTTCAATATTTGAAAAAACATTTCATTTTTTTGATCTAAACATCAAATTCATTGCATATATAAAAATGATTGAATATTTAGTTATATTTATAACAAATAATAAATAAATTCTTGTTCTCTATTTTCGCCCAAAAGATGTTAAATTTAATTATCTTTTAGACAGCATTTAATTTAATCAAAACAACAGATATTTTGTTTTATAACTGAATTGTTTCATTATATGCATAATAATTGGCAATATTTGATGACAAAAAACAATAGAGAAATAGACTATTAATTAGATTAAAGAATAAATTTCAGATAAAATCTATGGAACTAAGGATTAGTTCATTCATATGATTGAAAATATTCTGTTATAATATTTAATCTCATTATACATATGCTAATTAATTTAATTAAATAGGATGTCCTCTCACCTCTCACGCCATGAAAACATTCAATAGGAATATCCAAATGAACTTTAATGAACTTTAACACCAAATACATTCATAACGATATGAATGAAAATATAGTTAACATTAATTTCATTGTTATTGTTTGAGAATAAAAATATCGATAATAATAATATAACAACAAATGTGAGAATCATATCATATATCACTTCTTCTTGTCTTCAATATCAATGTTATGGACAAACAATGCGTTTGTAATATATGTGAAAACATTTCATTGACTCCATATATAATATAAATATTTACCCAAACTATCCATAAGTCTATCAAATATATATTGAGTCTTAATTTCATACATTTCACGACATTCTTCATAACAATTCAATTGTATATACAATTCAATAGATTTTATTCAATTGAAAAATAAATACGATTTGAGAATAAAAAATATTCAATGATTAATACATTTCAAGTTATATGCGATTAATGATTATTTATATGGATTTTGTGAACAGTTGTTGTTCTCTATAAATGTTAATAAATTTTCAGGAAATGTGTGTTTTGTTTGAATGTTATGTCTCTTCAAAACAATTCATTTTTCATTTTATTGAAACTTAGAGCAAATAAATAAATATATTTATAATAAACTTAATTTGAATTAAAGAATATATTTCTCTTTAAATATCATTTTCAATCATTTCTGAAATAAAATAATTTAATGAATATTAAGAATATTATTCAAAAAAAATTTAAAGATTAAAGTAATTGTCTTAAATATTATATAATTTTATATTTTTATTAATAATTTAAAATTCATTTTTCTTTGCATTAATTTTTTTTATATTCATTACAAAAAAATATTTAGAAAAATGATTTTTTGTGAAAAATCTTTTAATGATTTGTAAAAGTATAGAAATATTATTGACTTTCTATACAAAAGATGTAATGTTTCTGAAAATACTTTTTCGAGATTTTGATTGTAATTAATGTCAAAATAAAGTCATGAAATAATTTTTAGTGAAAAGCATATTATAACTTATATTATATAATATTACAAATTGTCCGAAAAATTCAGTGTTAATGATATAAAAGGATTACTTCAAAGCATTTCATTTAGGATTACTTCGTCTAAATATAAATAAAATTTATGGCATTTTTACTGAATTATTGCAAATATTTTGCAATTTTATTGAATGTCAAAAGTTTTCATTTGAATTATTATTAGAGAAAATGTAAATCAAAAAATAATTTTAATACAGAGAATGTGAACCCAATTTCAAACAATTAATTTTTCGGTACATTTTTTGGCTAAAGAATTGAGAAAAATTGTATTCAAATTAAAATGCATTTCATTTTAAAAATTTTCTCATTTAAATTCAGAGATAAGACTTGTTTTTATTGTTTTCTCCGAAATTTTAAATTGAAATTTCAATACTTATGCAAATTAGAGACAATTTTCATAATTCATATGAAGTTATATTAACTTTATTCCCATTCGTCTGACATTTGAAATATAAATCCTTTGCTTTTATGCGAAATACACTTTTCGGATAAAATATTGACTTTGAATGTAAGTAAAACGTGAGGTTTGTTTTGCATTACAATTGGTGTGACCAAGGTTACCAAACATTATTCAGGGGCTTTTTATTGTCATCCAATTGTTTGCTCCACAAAACTATTTAATAATTTCTTCGACTATCGTTCGTCCGGTCATTGGATGTCATCTCAGTTTTATTACTATTTTTGTTGAGATATTGTTTGACTTCAATATAATATAAGTTATTATAAAACATGTTTTCAAATAAAAAAAATCAATAAAAGACCAAAAAAATCGATAACAACTATAGACAAAAACAAAAAAAAATCAATTTTTATTCAGTTTTCAAATCACGAAATAAATAATATTCACTTCATTTGAATACTTGAGAGAAAATTCATTTCAATTCAAACGTTTTGCTCAAATTATACAAACTTTTCAGTAATTGTTATTCACTATAAGCCATGAAATCATTTTCGATACAAAACTGTGATTAAAAAATATATTTAAATTGATTTTTGCCTCAATTAAGAAATATTTGACAAATTGGTGCCAAGAATGTAAGAGACCATAGGTTTGGACATTGAATTGATATCAATTAGCGAGAGCTCTAAGTATTTAATATTATGTGCAAAAGGGATTCAATTACCGAACGCTTCAATGAATACTCAATGACTACAAAAATGCTAAAAGTCTTGACATTTGCTTTAGATGTCTAACATTGGTCTCAAATTTGATTCAGTGATTATTCGCAGACATTATCTCATATAATATGAATAGTTTTCTCGAAAATCAATACATTAATAGAAATTACTTTTTATTTTATATAATAATAACTTCATTATAATTATGGAAATAAATGACAATAAAATGAAAACTAAAGACAAAATCAATTGTGAATTACATTTAATTCATATTTCTATGAATTCTCTCTATTTGTTGTTCGTTTCATAGGAATAGGTGTTTCTGACTGTGCTATACAATACTGTTCTGTAGTTAACAAACACTAATAATTGTACGAAAAGTTATGACAACTTTTCCATTGAAATGCATTTATTGATTGAACTTAAATAGAGATAAAGTTGTGATAGAAATGAATATATAATACAAAAATAATACTATTTTTCATTTACAGTCATTTATATTGATTTCTATACAAATTATACAACAAATTATGTAATCTATTCTACAGTATATTTATATTGAGATTATAAGAGGTTTTATTTAAAAATATTTTTCTTTATTGATTGATAAAAAGCTTTTGTTTCACGAGCTTTAAATTGGTGTCAAAAATGTAAATAATTGTCATTTGTTTTTGTTATATAAAATAGTGGTTTATATAAAAAAGTATTAGAAATGAAAAATGAAAATTCATTTATAATTCAAAGCATAAAATTTTTGTGTTTGATATCTATTCTATACATAGAATAAAATAATACAAGAATTGTTGAGATAATAACCATCTGATGGTCAGAATCAGACACTGTTTTTATAACTGAAATTCTAAACGAGAAAAAACTTCAATAAATTATTCATTTATTTGTTGGCTAACCATAAAAATGAGTTTCTTTTGATGTTTTGGACTAATGGATAAAAAACATCACAAGATTACAAGTGCTGAGACTCAGAGCACAGGGATATGTCATTTATATTAATTTTTGACTTTACTGATTCAATGTCTGACAAAATATCAAAATTGCTTTCATTTCGTGAAATATTTATATTTTATTCAATTTTTCATGACTTTTGAAATTAGACGAAAAGTGATTCAATGATAAAATCTTTTGATATTTTGCCAAAAATTAATGATTTTTTGAATAATTTTATAATTTATATAAATTTTCAATTTATTCCTTAATATCCCCAAAACATCCGTTTCTCAAATAAAGTAAAAGTTGTGTAAATTTTGTTTTATTTTTGTTAAATTTTTTTCTTCTTTTGTGTTGAGTATTATTGACTTAATTATTGAAAGTCAACCCCCGCTCACATCCCAGTCCTTCACCAATGAGTGACTTTCTAACGAGTATTACTTTCTCTTCACTTAACTTCTCATTGGATTTATTTGACTAATGAATGACTGAATTGAAAACAAAAGAAATCCTATTTGACGTAAAACTACAAATTATTGCACAAATGAAAGACTTGTCCCAAAAAAAACTTGTTTAATGAGTTTTGTGTTTTCTTTATATAATTTTTTATAATTATTCTCTCTTTTCAACAAATATTTGAACAAAAAAAAATAAAAAAATCCATTAAAATTTTATTTAATCACAAATTTTTATGTTTTATTTTAAAAAAATTTCAGTTTTAATGATAAATGATTTTTTGTAAATAAAGTGTCTTTTCATTCAAAGTCATAAATCATAAGAATCTTGAAAACGAAATTTGTTTAAGATTTTGTTAAAGTGACTGAACTTTGTTTTAATTGAAAACTATTTAAAAATGTAATCAATTATTAGAAACATTTGCGACACAAAGATCTGACCTATAGATTGAAATCAGGGTTATATATGAAACTCATATTCAGTTCATTGAATAGACGTCAGAATTCATATCAATTACTAATTGCAATATCGATGAAATAAACAACGGTTTGACTACATTGTGTGTGGGCACAGACAGTCTGGCACAGGTATGCACTCAATTAAGTACAACTGCATTCAATTGATTTAAAAACAAATAAATAATATTCAAAGAATTGCAATATCTTTTCATATATTATATAACACAAAATATGAGGAATTATATCATAATTGCATTCAATGATGAAAACAACATCCCGTATATATAGCTCAAGGACAGACCATTCAATTATTTATCAATTTTTTTAATATTGAATTATATTTTAAGGCTTTTATTAAGTTTAGTAATCTTTTGATGACATAAAGGATAGCTTTGGAGAAGAATAGATGTAATGAAAGCATATTATGTACAAAAGGTTTGCCTCTTTGGGTGTGTTCTCTCTTTTCTTCTATTTTTTTCATTTTGTATTTAATATAAAAAATTATATAAAAATGATTAGAGCTTCTGATCTGAGATTAATTCAAACATAATTATGATATCATCTCTTTTCACATAACTGCTGTTATTGTGAAACTTTAGACCAAAACTAATAACATATATATTATATAACTTCGTCTTTGACTCAAACAGTTTGAGACAAATAACTTATTTAATGAAAATTTTTGTCTAATTTTATATTCTTTTGTGTTATTAATTAAACCAAAAAAGAGTCGCGAATTAAATCATAAATATACTCAATGCATATCCACCAAAATTTGAGCAAGATCAAACAAACTATTTTTATGTTCTTTTTTTCATTTTCCTTCAGAACTATTCTGTGAATAATTTATGTCAAAACTATTTCCGAAATCCCTTTCAAAAGTTATTTTATATATCGATTCGTCGGCTTATATTCATTGACAGAGAGTTAAAGATATTGTGTTTTGAAATCCTTTTTATAAAAATGATTTAATTTAAACAAAAATATATTTTGATTTTAATTCAGGAAAAATTCTTCACTAAAATATTTAGTCTATATTTAGAGCACTAGAATTGAGTCCATTATTGAGAAGAATTCAATGATATATTGGTTTCAAACAATACTATCATTAAAATTGATTGATTGCAAGAATACCAAACATTTGTTTTGAATATTCTTTGCCGGTAATAATCCGGGTCTTTCTCTTAAATTGCCTTCACTTTCAGATAAAAGGCAATGAATCCGAAGAAATACTCTCTAATAGAATATCATATATAAAGTGAATCCTATTTAAGTCCTTCTGTAATAAAAGACTTTCCTATAAATTGATAACTTTATTGCAAATCATTCACTCATAAGAAATGTCTCTTTTATTGCGAACCGATCTTTGAATGCAATAATAAATTCAAATCATTTTTAGTGATCTTTTGATTAATTTATACAATATTACAATCAATTCATTTATACATTTTTAAGAGAATTTTATTTTCTTCAAAATTTTGTAATCATTTCCAATAAAATCCTTAAAATTTGATTCAAATAATATTTCAAATATTATTCATCAGAAAATATAATCTTCTTTTGATCTCAAAAAATGTCTATTTTTAGAAATAAATAAAAAAACTTAAATATTATTTCATTTTTGAATTTAAATCATAAATCCTTTGCAAAAGTTTTTTTGATAAATATTATCTGAAATAACTATAAATTGAAAATAATTTGATATAAATGAGAGCCGAAGGGAAGGGTATATGTAATGGTTTTGAGTTCAAGTTGAGTATATTGAATTACAGTAGAGATTGAGGTCTGAAATGATTCTTATAATGAAATCAATTTCAATAATCAATTATAATATGATATAATAATTACACAAAAAAAAAAATTTTCGAAAAAAATGTTATTTAAAACATTTTTCAAATTTTCTTTTGAATAATTGAATGGATTTTTTGAGTGAAATCTTTTAAAAAAAATATTTCGATGAAAATTACATATAATTTAAGAATTAATCTTAAATTAATTATTTATTAGAAATGAATGAATGTTTTGATAATATATTTGACAAAAATGACAAATAATAATAGGTTTTGGAAATAATTTCGGATTTCATTTCAAACTAATCTATTATTTAAATGATATCTTATTTTTGTAAAAAAATGAAAAAATTAATTATTCAAACGTTTTTTCTAATCAAATTATATGACCAAGGTTTGGAAAAGGGAAAGGGATTTAAATGTCATTTCAATGAATTCATTAATTATTTATGAAATAATTTTTATATAAAAACAAAATCAATAATTGTTTAATAATTAAAAAAATTCATAAATATTTTGTTAAATTATTTTATATTTCAGTGAAATATATTAAAAATTGATTTAATTTAAACTTTTTTCAAATTTTTATATCAAATATTATAAATGAAAGAATTTATTATAAAATAATTATAAATATAGTATATTATATAATATGACGGATAAGAATGGTTATAAAGTATGAAAAGTTTCATATTTTGGCGCAAATTAATGACTTAAACATGAAATCTTTGTCTCAAATGTCTCTAATGAACGGTATTGAGAATTGAGCCCTAAATCGAGTATTGAATGAAACGTAACACCAATTGGGAGTCAATTGTGATGTATTGACGCAAATGTCAGTCATTATTAGCGGACAACTATTTGATGAATTAATTTGTCATAACTTTGTAATGAATAACGACTTAACGACAACAACATTACTATTGAACTACTTTTGGACGACTATTCCTGGACTCATATTTTCACTGATGTCTTACAACATCATTGAGTCCCAGTGTCTGAGCTCTACTCATAAGAAGGCAAATGTAATTACATGTCATTTGGTATCGATTTGGTCTAAAAGTCAAACATATATTTGTGATTCAAAACAAAAATTATGATAAATTCAAAGTGTTTTTATGAATTATTCTGTCATTAATTTCTTTGAACCTTTCAATACCTGCTATAAAAGCGATTACTTTTTTTTGTGCAAAGAATAAGAAAAGCATTTCTTAAATATATTTCTCATTTGTTTCTCAATTATGGATTGAATGATAGAAATAACAAAAAAATAATAATAATAAAACAAATTCAAGAATTGTGTACTTCTTTGGAATTGCAATGCGTTTTAGTGGATGTATGTCAACGCCAGAGCACTGGTAGATAGACATAAATTTAGACAAATGCGAGAGTTTAGATGTGGAGGAAATATATTATTTCAACAAAATTACATTCAATTCAATGTTTGTTTCATAGACTCTCTGTTCACAAGAATTAACAGCTTTTCGTTAAAAGCATTATCTGATTAAAAATATTTTTTTGTGACTTTTGTTTGAAAGAACAATTCATTGAAAATTAATTGTTTTAATTGTTGACAAAGTTTTAAATTTAAAAAATGTTACATTTATTTGTAATTAAAATTTTATTGATTGAAAGAATTATATAAAAGACTTATTTTTATAGAAATATTAATCATTTTTTTATCAACAAAAATGCTTTAAATATTTCATGAATTCTTAATCATGTAATTATTGCTAATTTTATGTCATTTATCATTTGAATGAGATTTTCATAATTATTAAAAAATATTTGCAATATTTGATGAGAAGTAAATAAATCAAAATCAGATTATATATGAAATGATTTGAGATTTCAGTCAATAGTACAAAACATACAAAGATTACAACAAATGCCAAAATAATTGCATTTCTTGCGAAAGTTTTGTCATATTTTCAATTCATGTCTATTTGTTTCAGTTATTAATGGTCTTTGATTTCGCTTATATTCCATATATTGTTATCATTTTGTTTCGTATATAATATTTATTATTATTTTTAGCAATAATTTTAAATATAATTGAGATTTGAATCGAAAATAAATCTAATTTTAAATTAAATCAGAGTTTATTAACACCAGAAAAATGTCAAAAATAATCCATTCATTCAATGGTAGTTTTGTTGAAAATGTTTGGATGTATTCGAGTCGAGAGTATATTATATATCTTTAAATAAACTGAACTTCAATTTGTCTGAAGTCGAGACTTAAATAAAGATTATATCAATCAATGACTTCTCACAAAAAACTAAAAAAAATTGTTAAAAATAGAATATTTTGTCGATATTTTGATAACATTTTTCAATAGAAACCATAATATACTGTAAAATGCATTCGAAGAGACTTTGAAAAAGTCAGACATTTATTGTTTCTCTGAATAAATGACAAACAAAATCGCAAATCAGAAATGGTTTTAATTAACAAAAAATATTGTTATATATTGTTATAGAGATTGAAAATTGTTTTGATTCGAGAGACAAATGTTTAGTCATTAATGAGACGGTTCTGTTGGTTCTCATCTGAGCACTACAGGAGTTAACGACTGTCATAGAGTGCAGTGTTTTGTATATTTGCCAAAATTGTCACGTCTTTCGGCTCCCATTTCTCTGTCTATAGACCACCAGTGCCTTCACTACTGTCTGACAGTCCAATGCTTTTAATGTTAAACTTTAATTAAACAAACTTTATATGTCGTACAGGAGTTGGGCTCGGATGCAGTTATCGTTTGAAAGCACCGAATGATAACCATTTGTGAGACACTGTCTCTATTGAAGTGCTTATGATATTCTCACAAATAATACAATCGTTTACTGTTTGCTTGGATTTAGGAATGACTCCAAAAACAGTTATTATAAGACTTGGTCTCAAATCATATGAACGCCACAATCGCTAATAAATAGACCAAAATTCTTGACTTCAGTGACAAAAATAGATCTTATTGTCAGCAAAAGTTGGTTACAGTATTTGAGTTCATTCATAGACATAACATAACGAGATATCCCACAGGAATGCCATTATTGTATACAAGAGAACCATATTTTGCATCTCTAGTCAGTGGACAGATAGAGGAATAGGAATGCAATTGAATATTATTGAATATTTTGTCAAATGTCTCACAAATAAGTTATTTGAAGAAAAGAAAGTTTTTATTATATTTGCATTGAATAATACGACTAAATGTCAACCAAATTCAACGTCCATTTCCTCAAAACATGTATTTACTCTTTGGTGTAATTAAGTAAAAGTTTATTTAATTGAAAGTTTAAATAAGACATTATATGGACTGAACCTAACGTTCAGATCAAACAAATACAACAAAAATATTGTTTTATTTGAGCACAAAATGTAACGAAATCTCGATTTGTTTGCATTTTATGCACCTTTGGGTCAAATAAATTAAATTAAAAACTAAGTCATTGTTTTGAAAGTAATTTTAACTTATTTTCAAAACTTATATTAAAAATACAATTCCCTTGGAATTAATCCCAAGAATTTTGTTCATTTTATTGATAAAAATGTTTTAATCGAAATAAATAACAAAACATTTCTCGGAATACCATTAGTACTGAAATAGCAATGAAAGTAATTTCTAAGAATTGTCGGAAAGGTATAAAATTGACACAAAATTGTTTAGCTTTTCCGATACTCATTGTAAGGAAGCCTTAAATTTGTCAAATAAATACCCCTTACCTTTGATTATGGTTTGTTTGAATCATAAAAACTAATCCCATTTCTCGAGGGTTTAAGAAATTCACAAATTTTTAATTTTATTATTTGTGTAAATAATAATAAATTTATTTATACCTAAAAAATGACAAAACAAACAAATTGTTGAACAAAACTCAGACAAAACTCTTCAACAAATAATCCAAGTCTTGAACATTCAAAACGTACTTAAGATCCTTAAAGCGTAAGTGTTTTGGACTAAAAATAAATGTAAATTATTTTTTGCCCGACCTTTAGGTTCACAAAAACTTTGATTTCTAAAGCTTTGCCAAAAATTTATATAATCTTTAAATAATATTGAAATTTATATTAGTTTTTGTAATTTGATTATAATTTTGTTAATGTATTATAATTTGATTAATTTATTGCTCCAAAGCTATACCAACAGACCTAACGGTGCGATTGGATTAGTGAGAGAAGTGTGAAAAAATGTGAAGAATAACAGAATTTCTTATAAATAGAAAAACATTTAATAAATTGTTTGAAAAGATGTGAAAGAAATAGAGAAATAAATGAATTAAACATTTGTTTGCATTTGTTGTCAATAGAAAAGAGAATATACTTTTGATTATCTATTTTTGGAAACATATTCTCAGAGTTAGTCTTAATATAAAGTAATTTTCGATTAATATTTTGTTCATAATATAAATGAATGTTTTACACGCAAATCGGGTCAAACGCTGAGAGAATGGACACATGTTCACTACCGGTGCTCATCGAACAGTTATAATCAAGATTTGAGCGCAAATTTATTGTGATTTATGTCTTATATTTGACATAAATATACTTTTATTCACTAATTATGATTTTGCTGTGAATTATAGCTTATGAGCGCATCAGTAGTTTCTAAAGTACTAGTGATAACCATAAGCTGGACCCAAGTTTGAGCCAAAAGTACCTTATTATTTCATAATTTAACCATATTTTTAGACAGGGTTATTCTTAGACAGCGATATAATATTCTTAATCATAAATATTTTATTTATTTAAACCTAATATTCATATAAATTCTGTTCATATGAAATGAAATGTTGTTTACATTCAGAGCTTATGTCTTGTTATTTATATCAAACAAAATGCAAAACAATTTCTTAATTATTTACAAATATGTCTCAAATTTCGATAATATCCTTAAATATAATTTATTGAACATTTTGTGAACAAAACATATAATTAATTTTTATAATTGAATTTCTCAAAGGAATATATTTTCTCATTATTTTTTGATAATTATTTTTATGCCAAAAGTGTCACAAGTTTTGAAAACATTTTAAATTAAAATTTATGAATATTTTTCGAGTTTATCATAAGATATGATTTATTTAAAGATTGGATCAAATCATAAATGAATTCTTGGTTTCAAACATTAGTCGAAATTGTGTTAAATATTCAAATAAACGCCTTTTTCTCATTAATGCAAATATGAATTCAAATATAATTATTATTATTCTGTTTTATGGCAACAAATTTGACTAAAAATAAATTTTCAATTAAAATGACTTTATTTATAATTAAATTATAATCAAAAACTATAATCAAAAACATAAAAATTTTCTTAAGTAATGATTTTTGAATCAAATATTTATAACAAACAAAAGAATGAGTTTTGCCATCAAATACAGAATATAAGCCTTAGTAAAGAAAACCTTATTTGAAAATGTCATTAAAAATGTATTATTTTTTTTTATTTTGAAAAAAAACTAATTTAAAAATGTTTTGTGAATTTCTTATATATTTTTAAATATTCAATGAATACAAAAAAATCAAAACATATTTGATGTCAAATAATTTGACATAACTTTCATTTAATACTTGTATTAATTAAAAATAAATTCAAATTTGTTTTTAATGATAACACAAATAATTGATTCATAATTACTATAATCTATGCCTTATTGTAATTCAATGTAAGCACAGAATATGAGAATATTCTTTAATGAATAATTTTTTGTCATTGAATTCCATTATAATTACGCCCACATATGAGCACAGGTTACTAATGCCGGTGTCAAACCCACACATAATGAA
Organism: Quadroppia sp. Gr-Ori-00064; assembly: GCA_034700825.1. Lineage (NCBI taxonomy): Eukaryota > Metazoa > Arthropoda > Arachnida > Sarcoptiformes > Quadroppiidae > Quadroppia > Quadroppia sp. Gr-Ori-00064. The sequence continues at coordinate 12,409 of JAQIXR010000476.1, read as the reverse complement.
TATTGTTGACTGCGAGAAAATATACCAAATATTGTATAAATGTTTATAAATGAAAAAAAACACTCAAAAAACAAATGATTTGAGTGGTCAGTAATGTGCGGGTTCTTCACAATTGTGTACTTTTACTGCCATTATATCCTAAGTATAGATCTATACTTAACTCAAAGGTAACTGTGCTCTAACTGTGCTCTAATCATATCATTAGGTTTAAACATATATACCTAAAGTCATGTTTAACCCCGTTATAGACTTTTCTCTGAAAAGAGGATTTCATTACAAAACATAGCAATAAAATAAAGGATTTTTATTTCAATATTTATTTCGTGAATATATTTGTGAATTCATTTCAGTAAACATTTGTGTTTGAGTTTCGCTTTTGAGTTCATTTTAAAAAGTCTTTGTGTTTGAAAATCTATTGATATTTCAAAATGTGAATCAATTTATCAAACGATGCAAAAGTCAAACAATTGATTGAGACATAAAAAAAGTTTAAAAATATATCAAAGAATAAACACTTTTAATAAAATTGATTGCATTTATAACAAAAACCCAATCATTTTGTTATAAATACAATGAAAACCAATACAATTGCATGAATGGAAATGTAGTTTAAGTTTGGATCTTTAGTATGTGAGCCAACAGTCACTAGTTATCACATTAGCTAATAATAAAGGTTTAAAAATAAATTTATTTCAACGATAACTACAATGAAAGTCAAATTTATTTGAAACGAAACACTTGTCCTTCGTTTCATTCAAATATTATTCACATCTTTGAATAAAACTCTGAAATATTTGCGATATTTTCGGAGTTTTATAAAAAAATATATAATGTTATGAATTATGAATAAAATATGTTTTCACTCAAAAAGCTTTTCTCTTTCTCTATTGGTTTCGATGTTTTAAAAGAAAAAATTGTAAAAAATATATTTGAAATGCAATCAAAAGGGAATATAAAAAGTTTTGATGATTACGTATTCATAAAATTATTGATGAAGTGTTTCATTGATAGTCAGACCAATGGATTCATAATTCATGACACCATAAGTCATATATTCTATGAGTCGGTAATCAGTTATTGACTTAATATCTGATAAAATAAATGAAATGCTTTTCTAATAATGAAATACAATGAAAGACTATTAGTATCAACGGTTTTGGTTGAGGTCTTTGAAGAGTTGTTGACATAATTGATGTCACATAAAATGGTTAAGATTCAGGCTATAGAATATAGGGTTCGGTTTGAGGAAAGGGTCATATGAATGGACTTTAATGCAAATAGTCATTGAATGGTTTATATAATGATCTTTTGCTGTAATATTAATATAAATAATTAATTGTTGTTATTCTTAGCTTTGATTTAGTCTTTGCTTTAAATATTTATTAATGAAAATGCATTTAATTTGCAAAAGAGATCCAAAAGAATAAAAGATAAGGTTTTCATAATTTAATGTTTGAATGATTTCAAAGTTGTTTTGCAAGGATTACATGAAATGACTGAAGAAAATAGAGAACTGGAGATAAGGAGAACAGGAGTTCATGTAATTGTCAGACAATATTCATATCATATAAATATAACATAAATATAACAAAACTTGTGTTTTGACAAAAGCCTTAACTTCAACATTGAGTGCCGTTATTTTCGACTCGAAATACATTGAATTTCGATATTTAATTTCCTGAAAAAACACGATTTGTATAATTCACTCATTATTTGAACTTTCATACACTCTGTGAAACAACTCTTGAGATATTTTTAGTTTATTATCTATTTTTCCAAATGCTCTTCAATTGGTATATACTATATATTCTGTATATATATTATATAATATATATGTAATACAATAAAAGTACAGAATATGTTGTGATATATATATAGAGTAGTATTATATAAGTTAACGTAAAAGCAAACAAACATAACATTCAACCAAATTAATGAACCAATTCTTGAGATGACCCCAAATCAGAGACTCGATGAAAGCAAAAGTAATTATAAGAACAAAACCGCAACAAATTTATCTCATATTATATTTAACATCAAAATAATGAGATGTTTTGTTCAATAAATTTTGTCATAATTTTATTATTCAATTATTATCTTTTTATACGAATATAATATAATATTATATCACATGAAATGATAATAATTATCACAATTATTGATATTTGAATTCATTTCAATAATATTCATAAATTCATTGTATTTTTTGTAATCATAATAACAATTGTTTCAATTTTTAGGAAACAAAATCTCATTTATATTGTCGGCAATGATATTCAAAAGTGATTAATACAAAAAAATTAGAACAAATCAATTAAAAACTGAAATGAAAGTAATTTTTGAAATATATTTGATATAAAAAAGAATATCTTTTTTATTAAATGCAAAGTATGTGCAAAAATACAGAAATAATTGAACACAAAATATGAAAACATTAATGAAAAACTAATTTCTATTATTGAATAAATATTACTATAGTTTCAGTTTTTTATTATTCTTTCCTCTATTAACTCAATGCACGAAACGATCATTTCTTATGTTGTATTTACTTCTCTTCAATAGCAATGTTTTGAACACTATTTGTATTAATAATAATAGGTATGTATAGAGTGTAGACCCGATGCCACCCAAACACTATCCACTCTGTAATTATTGGATCGAAATTTATTCTCAGATATTCTTTGGAACTAATGATAGGAATCGATATATTAGAGGACATAAGACATAAGGAAGTGTTAGAGAAAATGTGATTTCGTTTAATACTAATTCTCTTACACTTTAAGGCTTTTTGTGAAATACAGAATATTTGGGAACGACTGATATAGTCATCTGTTGAGCACTGCATTTATCTCACAATTGATTACTTTTTGTGTGAAAATATCTGAGATTTTCTCCTCAAATGAAAATAAAATCAAAAAATATTTAATATTTCTTTTCATTTTTATTTCAAATTTGTTAAGAAATATAATAAACTCTGAAATATTTTGTCTATTATTTAGTATATAATTTGAAGAGTTTTAAAGAATATTCTATATGTCAAGTGTTTAGCACAAGTCATGCCATCGCTTGACATCAAATGCAGACTTTGTTTCATATGTTTTTCTATTGATTTTTACTTTACTTTATTGTAGATATCGATCGAAAAAGCAATTCCCAAAACATGAATATAATAATAAGGGGTAATTTCACTTAAGGATTATATGGTTTATACCCCCTGCACACCCACTCACATACCATTGCATTGAAAATTGTTTCGCAAATCTGGAATTTGGCTTTTATTTGTCAAATGACTGAAAGGTTTTTCATTAAATTATTTCGTAATAAAAGTTTTGATTTCAATGCATTGAATTGAATCCAATTTATGTCAAAACATTTTGTCTAATAATGAAATAATTTGCGAATAAATAAATAAATAAAAACTCAAATATAATTTAAATTAATTGATTGACTCGAAATATGTTCACAAAAAATGCAATTATAATGAAAATGACATTTTTTAATGAATTCATTTAACACTAAAACTCAATGACAACAAGAATTCAATCAATTTTCTAAAGTTTATTTCATTAACAAATTTATGTAAACTTTTTTATCAAAATTTTTGTATATTTTTTTGGACCCATTTTTATAAACATTTAAAGTTATGAAAAGCAATAAATACTTCATTCAAAACATATTTTCTCTTATTTTTCTGTGATTTGGTTCAGATTTACGACAATAAAGACATTGATCTAATTATAGCAAAAACTATTAGTTTTATAAATAGTGTTATTATTATTATTATAAAATATTTAATGCAATTCTTTCAATAAAGCTTTACTTAACCCTATTTTACATCAAACCAATGCTTTGCTATAAATAAATACTTAAAGTCGAGATCAATGTTGAATACAAACGATATTTTAAATAAATGTTAACAAATTTATGGCATTTTTGATGAGAAAATTCTGTGTAATTATAATGGCTTTTGAATTAGTTTTGAAAATGATATGAAATTCAAATGAAATGTCAAAAAAATGTCATTTAATGTAATTTCAAATACTTTAAGCCCTTATTGTTTGCAGAAATCTATAATTCAAAGAATACCTGATTTGAGACTTTTTGGTGTTTTTGTTGAAGTTTATGTGCGCTAACGTTAGCGAAGACTTTCTCGACTGGTATTTGATATCCACTGATGAAGTGCTTTGAAATGTCGGCGAATTCAGTGATATCTGTGAAGATCTCCGATTATGTTGTCTGAATGCAGGCCTGTGTCTGAAGCCATGGAACGTACTGTTCGTGAGAGACGCTCTTCTCATACGATTCCTTGTGTCAGAAACGGTTCGGCACTTATCAGTGATATCTTCTGAACTTATAGAAGAGTTTGTTTCCATAATTGAAATGATATTCAATTGTTATTTAAGGCTTAACTGACTTAAAGACAACTGAAAACACAAGCAAAACAGCAGTCTATCGAAGAAGTGAAGAATAGCTCTTATCGTCTATTAGTTAATAGACGTTATGTTTCACTACTTCTGCTTTTCATTCAATTTGTTTCCCAAATAAACACATGCTTTCACTTAAACACAAATCCAAACCAACAATTAATTAAATACAAAACTTTTGAAATTTGAGTCAATTTTGAATAAATTCATTTGAATTTTGAGTTTTTATTATTAAAAATCACAATATTTAGAAAAATCCATTGAAATGACACTTAAGTCGAAGAATACAATCAAATGCACAAATGAAGAGCAAAAGAGGGAATGACTGAAATTCATTGTATATTTTGGTTTGAAATAAGCGTTGAATTAAATCCAACAAAATTAGGGGAAAAGAGATATTTTGAAAACGAGACTCAATTTCAGTCAATTTATATAAACAATGAATTAATTATTTTTTTTGCACACATTTTTCTCATAGATATCTAACAAAACTTAAAGAATTCGTTCAATTCATGCAATTATTTTGGTTCACAAATAGAGGCAAATATAAAACAGACAAAAAATAATGTAAAAAACAAAATGAGTTCACATATTATTAAAGCCCTTATGTTTGTATTTTTTTATGATTTGTCATTTAATGCAATTATTTCTTAGTTTTTTATACATATTATTTGTCAAATGATTGAGACAATGGTATGTCTGATAAGAACACTGATAATAGTAAGGGTGTGATTCAGACATACAGTTCCCGATAAGATATACTGTTATTTCAAAACAGAGACATATATTTAGAAATTATTAAAAGATATTTGATTTGAAAAAATATTTAGGAAAACATTTTTTAATATTATATTTATATTGAATTCAATTCAAAAATAATTTGTTTCCCAATTTGTTTCATATGATTTTTGTTCACAAATTTCCGGCTGAATATTGACTGAAAATCATTTCAAAATGAATTTTTTGATAAAAAGTTTAGAAAAAACGTTTTGACATTTATTTTTGCCAAAAAACCGGCGAAAACCGAAATTCATGAAAATTTTGACGAAAAGAACAAATCATACAATCATTTGATTGCAAATAAATTCAAATAATTTCCCGTTTATATGAAAAACATTTTTTTATGTTTTGTCATTCAATCAAAAAATTTTATTATTATTGTTTGAAAGCAAAGAATTTGCAAAATTAAGACATTCTTATATCACACGAAAAAACAATTTTGTTCTCAAATTCCACTATTTTTATATTTTTTGAGCCAAAATGAGTTCAAAAAAAGTGTATTTTAAGCATAAATTTAAAATAAAATTATAATTGTTTTGAGAATTACATGAATTACATGACTATTACTTACATATGTCTTGAATTCAAATTCACTTTTTCGTTAAACACATGTAATTCAAATTCATTTAACATTAGATAAAAGAAATTAAAAATTGATTTTGAATTCAAAAAACCTTTTTTGATAACAAAACTGTTTAGATCTATGATTTAATAGCCGTTCAAACTGTAATCTCAACGAAAAAAACATTAATATAAAGTGTTAATCAAAATGTTGAAAATGTTTAGCAATAGGTTTTGTATAAGAATTATGACGTTTACAAAAGTCATATCATTTGGCTATAGATATAAATATGTTGTGAATCGCAAACACATCAAAAGAATACAACAAATCAATTATTAACTAAATCTCAACAATAAAACAATTTATTCATTTATTGAGTCATTGATTAGATATTAATTAATTCAATATTAATTGTATTCAAAAAAAAGTTATTTCAAAACATAAAGAGATTATAAATTATTATAATTTGTTTGTTATTTAAAATTTCATTTAAAGACGAATTATTTTTTAATCAAATCGTCAATCAATGGCCAAAAAAATTAATTATAATATATAGACATCGAAAAGACTTGACAAGAATTTAATAATGAAAGGAATTCATAGAAATGGCTCAAAATATAATAAATATATATAAGCAATGATAATAATAATCATCACTTCTTTGCTCTCATTAGTTGTTTAATAAATATTAATAAGTAGTCATTTGGACAGACATTTGGACAGACATTCCTCTGGAATATAGTGTCAAACGAATAACAAGTTATGAATAAATAGTGAAATATATTCACAAAACTCATTGTCAGTATTTTTTGTGTTATAAACCTTAAGAATGTGTGGATTCACTCGACTTGTCTTTAGCTATAATAGGATTATTTTTTCCATAAAATTATGTTTTGTAAATGTTTTGTATTTTTGTCAAAAAAAGAAATAAAATTTTTTATATTCTGTTATGACTTCAGTTTTGTCAATAATATGCAAAATATGTTTTTCTTTTTAATTAAGAATTCTTCTTAATTTAAATGAGATTTCAGTGCAAAAAACATTTTATTGTATGTGAAAGTCATCAAAAGTTTATGACTTTTACTATTTGTTATTCAATGCTAATTATGTCAAATGTTTTGTCTTTCAACAAAACTTCGTTTCAATCAATAATTTATTTCATAACAATTGCCAAACATTTGCTTTTGACATATCATTTAAGTTTGAATTCTTGTGTTTATTAAAATCTATTCATTGCCGAAAATATTAGAATTTTGTGTCAATTAAATGATATTTTTTGTAACAAATATTTTTTCCGTTAAAACAATGTCTATATTATTCGTGATCTCTCTCTCTCTCTCTCTCTCTCTCTCTCTCTCTCTCTCTCTCTCTCTCTCTCTCTCTCTCTCTCTCACGTCTAAAAGAGATATGATTTGTGATCACTAAATCATAACTAAAAGACCCGGATATTATCAAAGATAAACTTATATAAGATATGATAGATTTCTTACTTTCAAAGTTTAGTTATTCTTATCACAAATGTTTGGTTGTGTCCAAAATTAGTTGGATTTATGGATCAAATTTTATTATAACAAATGATGTATTGATATAACATTGGTATTAAATTCAATTCAAATCCACGATTAAATGCTTTCATAGAATAATAAGTTGAAAAATTCTCAACTATTTTGATGATAGAAAGCCTTTATTTCCTATTCTCTCATATAATATAATGTGTGTCAAAGAGTACTTCAATTGTATTATTGATGACAACAATGATAAAGAGCATCAAAAAAGACTCAGACAATCATTTCCTGACAAAAATCATTTTCAATTCTGTGACGTAAATGAAAGAAGTCTTTTATTAGTATAAAAAATGAATTAATTGAAGCAAATTTACAATCATTTTATGAGAATTTATAGCATTTCATCCATAAAATTCATTACGAATTATGAACTCATTGTAATTAATAGAAAGATATTGTATGACCAAGGTGGTCAGCAAGGACAGGGAGTCTTCGGATGTCTTATTATTTGAATTTTTTATTTAAAAATAAATATTTTTTATTATTAACGAAACAATTAATTAATTAAAAAAATACAAAAAACTTTTTAATTGCAAAGTTTTGATTATTTTTTTGTGAATATAAACAAACATTTTTCAGACCCTTTTCGTGGTATTGTTTTAGTCTTTTATACAATTTATATAAGCATTAAATTTAATGAATTCATTAATTCAAATGAATTTTCAATTTAAATATAGATAAACATAACACTAATTAACGAATGAATGAATCACTAGAATTGAGATCTATTTTAAGAAATGAATTATTTATTATTATATTAGAAATATCTGAGAATTGAATGAAAATAAACCATTAGAAGAATAGACGATAACATAAATATAATTAAAGATTTTATCATATAATGAACGAAACAAATGATGAGATTTTCTCTACAAATGGTATTAATTATAAAATATCTCTAATTATTCATTAATTGAATTTTTGTTTCACTAATATCTTATGCAAAGATTGATCTCATGTTTAATTCAATCAATTTTTGAATTCATTTATTTATGAAAAAATCTATTAATAATTAATGTATTAATGAAAGACAAATTGTTTGCTAAATATTTTGAGAAAACTTTATTAAAAGAAAACATAATTTGTTATTAAATTAAATAAGTTTTTATTCACATAAAAGTTATTCAAAGAATTCGTGTTTTAATTATTTTTTATCTCAAAGTTTTATAAGAAATTTAAAATTTATTTTCAGTTCATTGAATTTCTTGAAGAATGTCTTATATTCTGAACATTTCGAGAAATTTTGGCAAAAATAAAGATTAAGATAAAATTTTTGACAAAAGAGATGACATTTAATGAGAAAGTCCTTAAAGTTAAACATATAAAAAGATTTCATTGAAAATTGAAATATATTTAAACAAAACTAAAGAATAAAAGTCTGATTGGAAAACAAGCATTGGTTGAGGGGTCAGGGGATGGGAATCGGTTTAAAAATATAAATTGGTATAAACTGACTTAAAATGAGTTCTTCAAACAAAGTTATTTTGAGAATAAATTCTTTAATTATATTTTAAAATAAAAGCAAATAATTTGAATGAATTAAATGGTTGTTGTCATCGAAAATTCATTTGCATTTCTTCTCTTTCTTTCAATGATTTTATTTGACAAAAAACAAGTAAAATCTGTTCTAAAAAATAGGAATTGATTTGATTTATACGACAAGAATTATGACAGGAATTATGATAAGAGCGAATACAAAACAAATAAGCGTTGAATTCAGAGATTATATAAAAACCAAAACAATAATCACTTTTATTTCAAATCTTATTTTAATTAAACTTAAGACAAATTTTATTAAATATTGTTTTTATATATATTTAATATTACAAAACATTTTCTATTCATTCATTCATTTTATATTAAATCTGTATTAAACAAAAACATTTCAATTCTTCAGAATTAAATGAAAGCAATTTTGAGTAAACGTTTGATTCATTCAATAAAAAATAAATTAATTAATGTTTGATAAAAAAAAATATTAATTCTTTGAACAAATATTTTCATTACATTAATATAATTTAATATTTTTTTTTGTCGAAAATTTAATAAAAAGATATTTTCAATGATTTAAATATTTTATAAAAATTGAAATATTTTCCACAACTCTTACCTCACACTTATAAGACCAGATCCCGAACCCGTTTGATAGCCATCAGCGGTAATCAATTTTTCGACGCCTTCTTCTAATTGATGAAATTGTGTCGAAATGTCTGATTCTTCGATGATTATCGTTGGAATCACTGTTGGAATGACTGTTGTCTTATTGTCTTCTTGGAAGACATTGTATTGTGTTTTGTCTGACTCTACGGACAAATTGGCATCACTTCTGGACATTGGATTATCTTTGATATCATAGCATAAGTTTGTTTGTGGTATATCTTCTTTAGACATAATTATGGCTTTATTTTAAATAAATCTAAAAACAGAAGAAATATTGCAAAGAATTAGTGATAAGACAGTCATAAAAACGTTTTTTTGTGGTGAAAAAAATGTAATAAATTCTAAAAATAAAACTCAACTCAACTTCAAATACAACATAAAGTATTGATTTCTCAATGTTTTCCTTCGCCTGAAGTGAACTCTTTCTTATTATTTGATTCAAAAGTTTGGTCCAAAGTTTGTGATAAGAAGACAAATATAAGAATGAATTTGATTTCACTTTTTATTATAGTTAGTCTTCACTAAAATAGGTACACATTTGTAAATAAAAACTTATTTTTGAGATTATTGTCTTATTTACACGACGTTAGAAATTATTATACTTTTAAACATTATGTCAATAATGAAAGAGAAGATAAAATTATATGAATTTAAAAATTTTATGAATTATTCACAAAATATATTACGTGTGAAATTGAGAACAATTAAAGACATTTTCAAAGAATATTTTCCTTAATAAACATTAATTATTTTAATGATTCAAAACATTATTAATTAAGAAAAGTATTTGTTTAACATTTTTAGCGGACATAAAATACAAAATTATTTACTTTTTCTCAATAATCAATATTTGAAAATATTTTGAAAAATTTAATGAATGGATGAAACAATTTATTACAAAAAACTTTTTTATTTTTGTTTTTATAAGTTATTATTGACTTATTTGACAACAATTGAAGAAATGTTTCTAAAAAGTCAATATCAGAGTTGAGAGATATATTGAACCGGAACTGATTTTCAGTATATTTATAGAAATGATAATCTTTTTCAAGAGATTACTGAAACAAATGACCAAAAAAAAAGGTAAAACTGATAACTCCTACACATTTGGAAATGAGTTTTTCGTATACACTATAAGTATATATCATTTATTTGATTAATAATTGATTCGTTTATACATTCTTCACGTCTTCTTCTGCAGTGATTGGTTTACTTTGAGGGCTAGCAATGGAAACGACAAACAGATAAAAATAAGGATTCATTGAGTGGTCATAATATCTAAATTGAATTTTCATTTTGGCAAATATGGATCCAATGTTTGCATTGCATATGTCATTGATTTCATTGTCTCTTCACTTCTTTCAATCGATATCAATAACTAAGTTAAGAGTATTTTCTCTATAACTGAACCGATCGTCAAATTTGTTATTCAAAACATAGATAACAAAAAAGAATAAATATTTATCTCAAAAACTAATCGTTAATCCAATAAATATATGCATTAATTATTATATATTTTATGCAATCATAAAACCTGTGATAATATTGGACCCAACAGTCCATTGAAATTCATTTGTCAATCAATTTCATAATGAATTACAAAAGTTTTTATTGAATATCGTTATACATATTGAAGACAATGATTTCAATTACTTTTGGATGTAATAAAAACACTATAAAAAATAATTCGCAAAAAGTTAAACAATCATTGAATATGTATTTGTAATAACTTTTTCGTTCATCAAATATTTGCTCAAATATTATTCATTTCAGTTATAAGAATAAGTTAATGAAATGACACCGAAGTTTGAGTTGAATAATTGGTATCTGAAATAATGTTGACATAACTGAAAGTCTTGTTATAATACTATAAATATATAAACGATTGAATATTTTTGATGTAATCGTAAAATCATGTAATAATCTCAATAACAGATGAAACTCACTGTCAATAAGTATTGAAAGACTTTATTATTATTTGATATTATTTTTTGTATAATTCAGAAGAAATGTAATATTTATTCAATAAATACAACATTTTGTGTCCTTTTGGCAAAAAAATCCTTATATTTGTGCTCTATTTTCAAGTATACTTTAGTTGAAGTAATGTTTGAATTATTGGATCCACACTAAGAGCTGATGGCACAGACATAGGCACAGGTATACCAATATCTGGCTCTCCATTCAAATGCAAATTCAACGAAAAGCCATTAGAAAACAGTTTTTTATAAAATTTAATTTAACTCAATTTCCATAAATAAGTTTCAATCGATCGCTTCAAAGCATATAATACTGTTTGGTATCAAAAAATAATCTGAAAAATATGTAAATAATTTTGTGTTTGGATTCCATATAACAGAACACAAATTGAAAGTAATTTTAATTTAAAATTAGGAATGAAATGAAATGACCAAAACTTTTCTCAAACCTAATGACAACAAAAAAGTGTTTCATTGAAGTGCAAAAAAAATTGAATCCCATATCCATATGAGACCATACATTGCATTCACTTCATATTTTATATCAATAACAAACAGAATATTCTTTATATTTATAATAGTATCACAAAAACTGTAACACAACTGAACCTAATATATCATTGCATTCAAAAGAAGATTTTTATCACTATTTTATTTGGTTTTTTCTATTTTTCTCATCACTAATGAGTTATATTTGAGTTATATTTTTCCATTTCATTCATATTTTTATTTTATTTTTCATTTCTGTTACAATGAAATCAAAACTGAATTTTATTTTTGTAAAGAATTTGATCTTTAATTACATATAATTAAGAAAAATAATTGCAATAAAGAAGAAAAATCCAAAAAACTTTGTTTGTTGAGTTCATCCCATTATAAAGAAATGGATTTTATTTTCGATCCTTTTTTAGAAATATTTAAACAAAAAATTGTTTCAGA
>JAQIXR010000475.1:0-26848 GCA_034700825.1 Quadroppia sp. Gr-Ori-00064 | reverse complement strand
GTGCTCATGAGTAGTGCAATAATGATAGGTTTCTCGTTACTGACTCTAATTGAATTTCCCTCATATAGTGTATGTCCCGAATAGTGAGAGCGCAGACAAATTTGAAATAAGAGACTTTTGTGACCCTTCATCAAATCGAGCGAATATTTTATTACAAAATCATTTCATTCGTTGATATTTTTTACTTTATTTTTGAAAATATATTTAAACAAAAAAACTAATGATTAAAGAAATGGAAATAATATATGATTTAAAGAATTATAAGAAATATCATTAATTCGTAATTATTTTTAAATTGTTTTCATTATAAGTTTAGATTAATTTCTATTTTTATTCAATACTTAATGATTATAACAAATGAATGGCATTTATAGCCAAATAGCAATGAAAGCTAATTATTATTATACGAAAGCACACCTTCTAATGAATTTTTGAGCTTTCATAGGAGAGAGTCCAATAGCACTCTATAGTGAATATAATATACACTTTTGTATTGAACGGCAGACCCGGACAATACAGCAAATGGAATGCCAGCTCAACCCAAACACCCAAACCAGTCAAATATTAATAATTTTGTTTCATATAATTTATACATAAAACAGAATTATGTGAACAAAATATAATAAATTACAACTCATATCAATTCATACCTTAATCTCAAATATAATATTATTCTCTGATTAAAGCTCTTTGAAGAAGAAGAACAATATATAAGTTGTGGAGAGAGTTGTGTTCGCACGCGAGGGTCACAACTGTTTTGGTGTGTGTTTTGTGACATCAAATTTGTATTATAAAAAAGTATATAAAGTTTTGGATAAAAAATACAATATTAGTATTAAAGTCAAAGAATAGTTTATCTCAAATATAATTTGTGGCTTTAGATCGCTATGCGATACATGCGATACACCCGTCTCTGCCGTCTCTCTACCCGTTTGTACACAAATAGTGAGACTTTGGGTGTAAACGAGCGTGAGTTTAGTGCACGGCATAGTTAGGCGGTTCCCATTAGAGCCAACTTTAAATTAATGAAACAAAAATCAAATCATAGTTTTCTTCTCTATCTTTCAGTCATTTTTTAAAGAAGAGATTATGAATATTAGATGTCTTGAGACATAACTGTGCGGTACTATATGTGGGCCTTAGTTATAATGAAATATTTTATGTCATATTATGTGTCGATTCAGACACTAGTCTTAAAGACAAAATCCATGTTTTGTATGGATTTCCAATCGCATGCTATCCTGTCATTCATCAAAATTGCACTTTGTTTGTGATCCGGGGGTTTGAAGTGATTTTGTTTTTCATTTTTCGTGATCCCATTATCACAACTGAATTTCGATTTTTGTATTCATTTTATCCCTTACTCTTTTGCCCAACCATTTTGTGGTTTTTGGCAATGAATTCATTGTCGAACAGAAGATAAAGTCATTTATGTTTGAGATGAGCAGTGGATGTGATTATGGCATGACTTGAGAGCATTTGCATCCACTTAACCATTAATGCATTGCTAGTAATTTGAACTCTTTTTTCGTATAAGTTATAAGAGTTGAACCAAAGTGAGGAAAGTATGGCTTCGGCTTCGTTTAGATTAATGGAGAGACGACTTGTCTTTGCTTTTGTAGACCATATATTGAATTTAAACCATAAATTTTGGCAATAATTTAGACGTAAATTAAATGTTAAAAATATATTATTTTAAAATAAATTTTTATATAACAAAAAATAAGACAATTAAGAGAAGAGCAATGAAACAGGTTTTACGGTAATAACAGAGTGTCGTAAAGAAGTGTTTCTCTGATTAATTACATCTCATATGTGATACTCAGACTGAGAGCGGAGTCGAGAGAATACTTGTTAGCAATACATAAGTATTATAACTAATAATAAGTTTTGTTCGCAATTATCGCTTACTTACAAACAACTAAATTATTTCTTGAATCACATCCAATGTGTGGGTATTATATGTACTCTATATGAACAACAAAACATATATTCATGTAATTTATTTTTAAAAATCTTCATTTAGGACTTCCTGTGCTCTCAAACACCCGAAACGCTTCATGTGTTCAAATTGAATGCCAAAAATTGTTTTTTATTAAACCCGAAAAAATTATGAAAAGTTTGTTTTAACGCTTTTTTTATTTATTAGTTTATATTATGTGGAAAATTATTATATATTTCTCCAAGAAATTCATTTTTGATTTTCTTGTGTAAGAATTTTTACTCAAAGGATTTTCTTCAAACAATTTTATACTCATTTAAATCTATATACAAAAGACTGAAGAAATCAAAAGTCAATATTTATCTGATATTTAGTGATGAATTGAATAGAAAGATATCGTTCACACAATTGGGGCATAGATTTAAGGATTAAATGTCTAGAAATCATTCAGTGTTTCAAAAGCTATTTATAAATTAAAAATTTTTAAAACTCTATAAAAATCTAATTTTGTTTAATAATAATTCATATAAATTAATGTAAAAGTCTTTAAAAAATTACTTTAAAGTTATTTTAATCTACATTTAAATCGTTTTATAAATCAGTTTTAATGATGAGTAAAGTATTTAATAGTGAAAAATAAATAATTATTATAAGAGTTCATAAAATTCATAAAATATTTGTGAAAATAATTTTTTATTCAAATTTTAACGATAAAAATATACAATAAAATCGTTTTAATGAGTCATTTAGTTTAACACTTATTACCATTTTTTGTCTAAATATTGCTTTTTTCGCACAAAATGACTGAAAAGGACTGAAAGTTGTGCTCAAAGTTAAAGAACGCGTTCACAAAACGTTTACATAAAATCATTTCATAGCATATTATTCCTTATGAATTGCTTTTGTATTTATTGTGTTTTATCGCATGATTGCTCCATCACTTGAAGAGCACAGGCCTAAACTTCCAGCTCAAATGTATTGAATGCTATGCCAAACAAAACTATAAAATTTCATATAATTTGCCAGTGATTTGCATAAAGTTGGGTCACATTAAGAGCCCTGTGCTGCCTATCCTACCAGGCCTGCTATCAAGTGATTCACTTCAATATTATTTCCAAACAAACGATTAATTTTTCAAAACATTTCTTTACTGAATGGCATTTACATTATTATTGAGTTTAACCGTTGGAGCAAATTATGTAAATTATTGCTAGACTTTTAGTTTAATAATATTTTCGCTCAAATTTAACATTTCTTAATCGAAAGTGTTTTTTATGTGACTTCAAAATTCAATTAATATTTTCGAGGAAATCAATTCATAATGACTTCAAATGCTTTATAGCTATTATGTATTAAAAGCTTAAAAGTATTTTTCAAAAATTATATTTTTAGAAATAATACAAAATTAACATTTTTTTAATCAATAAATTATAATCGCTTTAATGAAACCAAATAATGAAATCATTTTGAAACTAGAGTTCAATGAAAAGACAAATTAAGGCAATAATCAGCGCCCAAAAGCATGAACTTAAAGACCAGTAAGAAATATAAACTTTTATTATATATTATTTACAAATTCTGTTAAATATTACAAACATTAAAACAAATTGATTTACTTTAGATAAATCTTAGGATAAATTGTTAGGAATTATCGATAAATTGTTTGATAACTCGAATAATCAAAAGTGATTAAAGAAATTAATTTCAAATTTTGATGACTTTATATTCAAAATGAAATCATTGAATGTTTTTATTATAGCTCTATTTATAAGCATTATTCGAGTCTATCGTGAATTCAAACATTAATATCAGTATTCAGTGCTAAAGGCATTCAAAACATTTGAATTATTAATGCTTTTATTTTAGTTGAAAAACAGTGAATACGGATATAATTGACGCCAAAAACCTTTGATGAATTAATTTTAATTAATCTTTTAAAAAAGCATTGAATTTGTTTTATGCACTCATTCTGTGAATTGAAATTCATTTGAAAGATATGTTAAATTCATTGAGTTATTCAAGTCATCCAATCATTGTTAGCCCTCATTAACAATTGGGTCACACATTATATCTTGAAAATCGTTTGTCATATACTCTGCCCATAGTTTATGAATTTATTTTTCTTTTTTATGAAAAAAATTCTTTATATTATTTGATTGAAAGTATATATCATTAAATGCTATAATTATTTGTTAATAATGATTATCAGATATTTTTTTAGTGAAATTTATTTTTATTTAAGCCTTAAATTTGAACCAAATTTTGAGATAATAATGACATAAATATCTAAGAATTCAATTGAAAAACAATGACTTTATTTTCAGTCCATTTAATAATAATTATTATTTATTAATTTATTTATCAATTCTGTTCAGAATTTAATACCAGAATCTATTACTAAGTGGTGAACACCTGTGCCAGAGATGGCGCCGTTTGATTGGGTCTAACATTGAAGTAATGAAAATATTTTTGCCAAATATTCTTATATAACACATAATTATATTCAAATAAAATTCATTATTCATTAAATATACGACAACTAAAATTCAGATACGTTTTGAACTCAATTATTATTCAATTTGAATTTTCATATTTATCAAGACATCACTTCCTCTCTCATTGTTTTATATGTTAACTAACTTTATGTTAATATTAATGTTATTTGAATATAAAAATAATAAATCAATTTATAATAAAAATAATGTTTTCATTATATTCTTTGAGACAAAGTATTTCGAGAATTAGTTCACAAAAATTGTTATAAAAATAGCTTAAAAATATATTTAAAAATTGATGCCAAATATAAAAATATAATAACATTTGAGTACAAAGATTGCGATTTGTTTGACATTAGCGAAACACTTATCAATAGGTTTGAGGTTTTCAATGAATATAAATAAAAGATTTCAAATAACGGTTCGTTTGTTAGACAGTCAACTGATTTGTGAACCGATGTTAAGCTTTAGCAAGAGTTAAGAGTTTTAACTCTTGTTAGACATCGCTCTTTGGGATGGCATACAAAGAGCAGGCATTGAATTATGGGATAGTTATGAAGGCGAAGGCGAAGGCGAATGAGGACATGCTTTTGAATGTGTGAAAGATTTTCATTTAATTCATGGCTCAGTCATCCTCTCAACAGCTGCTCCGAAACAGTATATGAGATCTCATTATTCATCGTAAGACTAGAAAACTAAAGCATCGAAAAAAACAACAAAACTTTTATTGAGTTTTCATTTGTTGTAAATTAAATAAAAAGAGAAAAAATCGCTGAAAAGTGAGTTCGCACTGAATTGATATGACTGTGCGATTGGGTAACGATTGGCCGGTTGGGTAACATTTCATTAAGAGTTATAATTAATGGCATTAATAACTTAGTGCTAAAAGTTGGGCACAAAGTAAAAACAGAGCACAAAATCGTTTGCCTGTCTTTCCGGATGAATGTGAGGCACGCAAGAGATCGTGTGCTCACTATCTGTGCAATACTTTCCTCTATTACTATATTTACTTTTGAGATCCCAGTGCTGACGACAAAATAAGTCCATTGAAAGGAAAGGTCAACAATACAAACATTGATAAAATGGTTGTAATTTCCGCTACAATTGTGACTATGAGACCAGTAATGGGTTCTGTGATGTGATTACAAGTCCCATACCATTGCACTGTCATATACGCCAGTGTTGGACATTGTATGAGGTCTAGTATGAGGTTGTCGTTAACTCAATAACGGAAATAAGGGTGTTATCCGCGCCTGACACTAGACATCAATAAATGGCACAAACTGACCATTAGTTTAATACCAGTCCCACTAGTGATGAATTTCTTGGGATAAACTATAATATAGTAATAGCAGTGAAACTAATGGACAAACTTTGAGATGCTTTTATACTTCTTTGTCAATCCGATGGCACTCTCACTGACTGCCTGGGCTTTAGGTAAGGCTTAGTCAGCACTGGAAGTCCTATGGCTTTATAGCTTTGATTGCATTCATAAAAGTTGTGTTAAATCAAAAGCAAACATTTGATCACAAATTAAGGCTCATATCATATAAACGAATCATTAGTTGTCTTAATGTCTGTTAGCTTTAAATCATTGAATTCTATTCAACAATAATGTACTTAATGACAAAATACGGACATCTCAGACGCCCTCTCCCTCTCCCTCTGACTCTCGGTTTCTAATTATTATTTTTTAATGAGTTGTTTAAATACTTAGAAAAATGTTGACATTCTATGACTTCAATGGCTTTCTATGACTTTAAATATGAATTTTTTAAGTTTTGTTGAAAATGCCGACTCTTTTGAGAGACCGAGTGCTATGTCTTAACAAAAGGAGAAGAAGGAGAAGAGGGCGAAGAGGGCGGCAGTGAATCAGTAGTGCTATTCTTGAGCTTCATTTCATTTCAAAGGGTCTCCGACTTTACCGCCTCTTAAGAGAGAAGACTTTTTGGTTATATTAACCTTAAGTGAGAGGTCGTCAACGAGTAACAAATTGATGAGGACTTCACATGCGGTCACCATATGAGCACTGATACTGTTGGCCATGGATCACTTTCGCTCAGACCTGCACAGTCATCCAGTGCCAGACCAGTGCCACACCAATGCCACGCCAGACCACAGTATCTGTTTCTGCAGACATGGCATCGAATGGCGATATGTTTTTAAAAGAAAGTCTTTTTATCACAAAAATGTCCAAACAGTCAGTGCTCTGTCAGTGCCTCCGCCAGTGCTCTACGAGTTTCAGTGATGTGGACGACAAGTCTGAGCGGCATCAGTGGCGATGTCATGCCAGAGCCCAGGCTTTTTGGCGCCCATTCACTGTCACACGCTTTGGTTGAACAGCAATAACGAGATATGACTTCAAAACCAATTGATTGTCTTTACACATGTCCTCTGATTCGCAAATTAATTTCCTTCCCATTCCCTGCCATTCCTTGCAATCAAAGCAATGCCGCTCACAATAAAGAGCTCCATTTGAATGATTTGAGACAACAATGAATTCTTTATTATTATTATCACTTCTAATGAATTTGTGATCATTTTTCACTCAAAACTCATTCGTCTTTTAATTCAATTCAAATATTCATAAATAAGACTTCAATCGATTCAGACCTAAACTCACTGTTCCTCTGACTCGTTAAAGAAGAGAGAAGAGAGAGAAGAGAGAGAGAGAGAGAGAGAGAGAGAGAGAGAGAGAGAGAGAGAGCAAAATATTTGTTAATAAGTTTAACAAAATTCACTGAATATTCATTTGATGTCTTCTTCTAAAAAACGATATATTTCTACCGGTGCTCTAAAAACAGCTGACAGTCTCGGCGGCAATGAATATACAGAAAAGACGTGAAGAGAGAGTGTGTGAAAAATCATAAAAATATCTCTTTTGGATTGCAATCAATCATTGAATAAATTCATTGACACTTATTTTCATGGATATGAAAAGTGGAAAATTTTTTGGTATACTTTCAATACAGTCATTGCATATGATTTTTGAGTGATTGTTATATTTTTGAATTAATTTCATATTAAGTTATTTTATTTTTAGTCAAATATTTCTCTTTATAAACAAATTTGAATTATTTTTAATTTATTAATGAATATTCATTCTATGAATTAATTACTTATGCTATAAAAATGTACAAAATCATATTGATGAACACCTTGGATGAAATATTTATAAAATTCATTCTTTGCATATTCTATAAAAGAATTCACAGAATATCGATAGAATTGATTAAAAATAATAATGAATTCTTTAAAAATAAATTAGTCGACAGAATTGTGCATTAATTGTACAAGGTTAATTACTACTTTAAAGGGTTGTATTGAATATTGTTTATTAATATATAATTATATAAATAAATATATTATAAAAATAACATTTTTTTCAAAGACCTAAAAATCTAAATAATAAACTGAAATAAATATTTTTAAAAACAGAATCAAAAGACTATTATTAACAACACATTGCAATGTATTCTTGAATTGTGAGCCAAATCTTTGTGAATGAAATGTCAAAACTCATTGAGATCTTGTGTTGAAAATAAAGTGCTAAACGATATTCTTCATCAGTACTTGGGTAGACATCTATGTCTATATGTCCTAGATCATTAATATTTCTATGTTATTGATACACAGAATGCAATTATTCTTAGAGATTATTTCAATTAAAGTCATGAATTTAATGTGAATTATGTATTGTTTTAAATATTTTTATTTATAATCACTTTATATCTGAAGAATTAGACGATGTTTTGCAGACATTAATAATATTTTGGCTCTTATTATGTTTTATTAAAATATATATAAATTACAATTTGTATAAAACATATGGTTTTCATATAGTTTTTGTTGTTATAACGCTTTTTATATTCTTAAACAAATTTTTGTTTTGTTAATCCTTTGAATATATTTTAAAATCTTTTAATCTATGAAATGCTAAACAATTTTCAATAATAAAAATTTTATTTTGTTTTTAATGACATTTAAATTGTATTTTTTGTTAGAATATTATTATTTGTAATTATAAAAATTGTTATCAAATAAATGAAAACAAATAAACAATTATATTTTGTTTTGAAGTTAAGAAAAAAAATGTTTTTTGGATTAAAATAATAGTAATTATAATAACAATTCAATTGAAAGAATAATTATTGAATTTAGTCAAGAATTATGAATTTCGAGCAAATATTTTCATAAATATTATAAATAAAGTGAAGAAAATCACAAATTATATTTAGATTATGTGTGAAGAATGTATGTATGAAAGGAAAGGTATGTATATTTTATGAATTGTTTTTTTTGCCATTAGTTTTGATGATAATTATAGTGAAAATAATCGCACGCAATATAAAGCACCGGAAAAGGTGTCGAAGAAAATTAAAATGCAATTTATTATACGATTGAATGATAATTATCTTTCGTGTAATTGATTTATGTTTTTCTCAACGCAAAAAAATATGAGAATATTTTTGAACAAAAACAGACAACACTTGCCTTATGTTTTCGGTTCTCTTTTGCTCTTTAAACCTTTCCATAAGCTTATCCCAGGGTCCACCTCCCATTCCTCTCATTGCGATCGCCATTGTATTTGCTGTTGTTTTACGCTAATTGCTTGATATTGTTCAAATGTGTCCTTGATCAGTTGGCTTATTATACACAATGATAACACATTTCATAACACAATCACAGAATATATTGTATTTAAAAATGTTTAAAATTTATAAATAAAATATTTGCGAATTCTTTTCACACATCAGAAATGCATTCATTATTTTGTTGTATATATTTTAAAACAAAATAGAATTTTGATATAATATTCATATTTGACAGAATTTACTGAAATTCGACAAAAATGACAAATGAATAAAAAATATTATAAATATTCTGCTGAGAAATACACAAAATATTTGCAATGAATAATAAATTTTTGATTTATTTTTTCTCCCTTTTTTATATCTGTTTATTCTTTGCATATATTCTTCTCTTCCTATGAATTATCGAAGATTTTCATCACTATTATTAGTAAACTGAATGTCAATTATTACAATTGTATTGAAGTATTCTGTAATTGTTTGGCAATTATTATCACCTGAAAAGACAAATACAATTAAGAAATGAATTTTTGAAATTGAAAATAATGTTTAACTTTATTAAAGATTTGTCAAAACTTTTATAATAATAATTATAATATATATTGAGATAAATGTTATTTGAAATGTGAAAAAAAGTGAAGAAATTTTAATATTGAATACACTTTATAAGTAATGATAAGTGTTTACAAGTGTTTGCAAAAGGGATTTGAAAATTCATTTTGAAAATAAAACCATATTTTCATAATATGAGTGTATATTAAAAAAGAGATTTTGATTCTATTCTTTCAATAGTAGAAAGTGCTTTGAATTGAGTTTTGAAGACATTTTTCATGAATTTCTACTTTTTTTTAATAATTCCTCGACTTTTAGAAAACGTATTTTTGTTTTATATTATCAAATAATGTGATATTTTGTCAAATATTTTTCACACTATTTATAGCCTGAATGAAGTCTAAGTGAGAGATGAAATGAAATGATATTTATAGACATATTTTTGAAGCTCTTGTAGTCAATGAAAAATGAATTTGAACACAAAAAACGAATAAACTTTGATTTCATTCATTAATAACTTTTGTAATACTAAACAGATTTGAATAAAATGAAAAACAGTATAAAATGTATTTATTAGAGAATTATTGCTATTAATCATAGAAAGATTTTTTGAGAGGAAAGGGGTCAGAAATTGCATGAATGCACTCAAGTAACCAAACAAGTATTTGAACACAAGTTCACATCATTATTAAAAGCCATTGAGAAAAATGGAAATATTTGTTCATTAGATCCCTTTCCTCTATGAATACAAGTTTTATTTTACATAAGATTATGTCTAATAAATATGATTTCATTTAAATCTTAAAGTTTTTAAAAGGGTTTATATTTTCTATATATTTTTGTGCATTGAAATATGTCTTTTAGAAAAGTCTGTTTTACAGGGTTTAAAATGGATAAAACCTGTTAAGGGGTTACGTCTATGATAATGACGATTATCTTTAGTATAATGACCGTTACGCGCAATACTTATTGCACAAGCAATACACGTAATGGTCATTATGCATAACTTT
Organism: Quadroppia sp. Gr-Ori-00064; assembly: GCA_034700825.1. Taxonomy (NCBI): domain Eukaryota; kingdom Metazoa; phylum Arthropoda; class Arachnida; order Sarcoptiformes; family Quadroppiidae; genus Quadroppia; species Quadroppia sp. Gr-Ori-00064. The sequence goes on along the minus strand of JAQIXR010000475.1, from coordinate 16,257 downwards.
AACCGTAAACGTCATCCTAAATACTCTGTAAATGAAAATATATTATAACTATGATTACATTTTACAGTTTTTATAAAGTATTTTTAATTAAGAAATTATTAAATTATTATATATTTATAATAGATATTTCATTTATAATTGGTTAAAAATGCTTTTAGATGGTGAAAATTTAAAAATGCAAGGTGAATCATTGAATGTCTTATATAATGAATATTTTTATTAAATAAATAATTAATAAATTTTTCTCATGTTATAAAAGATATAAAAATTAAATTATTTTGTTTAATAAAACTATTTCATAATTCATGAAAAGATTTATTACTTTATAAATATAAATAAACGCTTATTCTTATCATCAAAAAATATTTTTATGTTCTGAAAACACTTACCGAAAATTTAATGTGAATTTCATTTTTATATGAGTTTTGTTTCACTCATTTTGTGGAGAAATTTTGTGAAAAAAATAATACAAAATATTATATCACATAAACAGAAACGATATTTTAATAACCGATTAATAAGTTGTTTAAAACAAAGAATACTTTTTTGCACAACACTTGTAGTCATAAATATTATGTTGTTTTACACATATTCAATGATTCATTGATTCGTTCGACAATTATTCAGTTGACATGAATTTCAATGTTATGCAAATAGTATTTATTATTCGTTATCCGCATTGGAAATGAATGATTGATTTGTTGATGTAATCAGACATTGAAATCATATGCAATTATCATATGATATAAGAGAAAATGATTTAATTATTAATGTTTTTATTTAATTAATTGATATTCAAATAAATAGTCAACGAATGTATGTTTGCGTTAGCGTTGAGTCACAAATAGTTTATATTTGTGTAGAATTGCTTTGAAATACACATAAAATGTATTCATTTTCTTCAAAAACTGTCTTTTAAATGAGAAATGTCAACAATTCTTCCTATTATTCCAACACTGGGACTCAAAAGCTACCGGCGCTGTTCGTGTGTCTGTGTGAGTGTGTATAAGTATGTTCTTGTTTAATGCTATTTTACTTCTAGTCGCTGTAAGAGCACTGTTAGCATAGCCAGGGTTAATGATTACGAGTACAGTGAAATCTATTAAATATTCACATAAAACAATTGCGTTAATTATTTAGGAATTTGGAGACAAAGAGAAGAATATTCTAAACATGTATAAAGTTATATATATTTTGATTACGACTTTTGACTCTAATTAAGAAAAATAAAGTAATAATGAGTTGTTTTGAAGACATTTGTAAGCCTTTGTCGTTGTGTTGAAGTGTATTAACTATAACACATGCGATGAGAGCGCAGGCATTTTTAGCTATTATTTTCTTAGAGAATATTTATATAGAATAATGTAATTTCTGACTGAAAAGGTGAAAGGTATGTTTTAGAGAAAATTTTCTTATGAGAAAAATGTATTTCTTTATGTATTAGTCATATAATTATTAAACACATGCAATAAAAGTTATTTTTTGTGAATGCTTTCCTTAAATACAGTACGAGCCCCATATGTAAGCACCAATACATCCCTGAGTGCGTATGAAAATGTGTGTCGTGTCTATGCAATGAAGTCATCCCGTCGTCTGTATGTGAGAAATGTATAGAAATATTATTTTCGGTATGTTTTTGGATATGAGCCCAAACTGTGATGACTGACTGCGAAAATACACCTCTTAATAGTGTAGTTATACTGTGTCTACAAAAAAAATGTACAGAAAATTTCTGCAATTATAATCATATAGCCTTTGAAGACATAGTTGTCTCAACAGAATTCAGTTCATACCAGTGCTCACAAAGTGCTCACAATTATCACTTTTGGGAGACTTTTTTCGTACAAAATATTATTTTTCTTCGCATTTCATTTATATGATCCGTAAAGTCAAATGATATGCAAATATGTCTTATTTTCTATGAAATATCTATTATATTGTGGAGAGAGAGAGAGAGAGAGTGAGAGAGAGAGCAAAGGACCGGAGGACTAAACGAGCCCGAGTAGGGACGGTAGAGCTCTCATTCTTAACAGTTATTTATGGTTACATTTCTCTCACTTTGTATTGAGTGCCGAATATTGTGTTTTGTGTTTTGAACTTCATTTAGATTTTCAGTTCAAAAGCATATCAAAAGTGAACTCTCAATAATAGAGAGGCAAAGGGGCTGACAGTCATGTGTTGTAATTGTAAAGAAAGATCATTTCATAAAAGGTGTAAAGTTTAGCACAAGACAGGACAGGCAGGAAACGTATGTATTTGCAAAATAGGCATCGAGTGATCGATGATAGCCTGGGCTCACACTATGTGTCCGACCAATTGTGTGGTGTATTCGTTGTGTTCCTTCACTTAACGGCTCATTAAATCGTTAATAATATAAGACGTTTATAGAGAGAAAGAGGACTGAACTCAACCATTGTGTGCCTCCACTTCAAAAGGATTGTCAGATTAAGACTTAGGGCTTACATGAGAGCAGACATACTGGCCGTTGAGAATGACATACCCATTGTATGAGTCCATTAAAAGTTTATGAAGTCTTTGGATAACAATTGAGAAAACCTTTGCCTTATATGAACCCGTGGTCTGAGAAAGAGGCGGATATCGTCCGCACAGCCCATACCATAGCTTCAAAAATTGTATTATTTTTTGTGTTCACACAATAGACCCAATTTGTGGGTCTTTCAAATGACTTCATCGAACATACGATCGTTTAAGCCATACATTAATCTTAGTTTCAGTGAAAGTCAATTCTCCGATTGAAAGCTCAAAGAGATTAAAGTGAATGAAGAGAATAAATGATTCAAATAATGGACAGAATATTTGGTTTTTTGGAAAAACATATTAAACAAAAAGTAATAAATTTTGTTTTGAAATAATGTTTATTCAGTTGAAAATATACTTTTTTCCCTAAAATATACACATATTAAAGAATTCTTTGAAATAGATATACAATTAAATGTATAAATAAAAATAGAGTTTGTTTTAAGTGGACTAAACTCAAGGACTGTTTAAATTACAGGGAAATAATTGTTATCTTAAAATGAATGTAAATAACTATATAAAGCACTTCCTCTGAGAGCAGACAATTGCTAACGTTTTTCATCTATTGATAGAATATTCAATAATAATAATTGATTCACAAATTCATAAGAGTTTTGAATGTATTAAATGTAATATAAATATAGTGTTTAGTTGTTTAACACCTTTTCATTATTCGGATCAATATTTGTAAAATTTGTGCATAAAATAAAAATATAATATTTGTATATAAAAAAAACATTTTAAAATCAATTTTATTATTGAAAATGTTTGATAAACAGCATCTGTATTGACATAAATAAATAAAAACATATAAATTACCAAAAAATTACTTCTTTTTGATTGTATGCAAACTTATTATGTTTTTTGGCTTTAGGGGAGAATATAATACAATATTTTTGTTATTTGTTTGAATTTATTTAAATATTTGTCGACAATCTGTTACTAATAGCAAATAAATGGCATAAAAACTATAATAAAAGACAAAATGTTTTGAATAGACAATAGTTTTATGCAATATATGTTTACACATTGAATGCATGCATAAAATGTTGATTAAAATTGTAAAGAATAGGCCATTGGTTTGGGTTTTGGGAAGAGTTGATTGTTATTCAATGATTGAATGCCAGCACATATTGAGGACAGAAATGATTTTGCGCTAATCGTCTGTTTGTCAAACATTTTTCAATTAATGTATTTTTTGTAAATTAGTTTATTCTGTCATTAAGTTATAAATTAATTCTTATTTAATGTCTTATACTTTTTGTAATTAAATATGAGTTTACGTCAAATCCCACATAAATTCAAATAAAATACGATTGCTTTCAGTCCTTAAGTGTTGTTATTCATAATTTTTAATTTTTGTTAACCAAATAACACGAATGAATGAGAAGAGCAATCATTCTTCTGGTGTTTATCTCCAATTTTCGCATCGCTCACAAGTCTTGTTCTCTATTTTCAACAGTCAAGAGATAATTACCTGACAGAACACCACCCCTTTTGGCAGAGCACAGCCCAGGGATCGGCCTTTCGATCGATGCAGTGAATGCCTACACAGGCATAGCACTGGCAAACTGGTTGGCCTCCATTCTAGCATAGTATGAACCAAAGGCCACACCCATTTGCTAAGCATATGGGATGAGCTTAAAAAATATTTATGAATCGGTTTACATATTAGCCATTCTTGACGCTAATATGGGTATCGCAATCATAGCCATACCTAACAGTCCCTAAGCACTGGTGAGTTTAGTGCCCAACGTTCAAGAGATGCCATTTCTTGGTTAACTAAAAAGTGCTGACAATTGAATCGAAACCAATTGAGAAAAAGTCGTCTTTTATATGAATGTTATATTAATACCGAGTTTGGATCGAATCCAATATACTTGAAGACATTGAAAGCCGACAACAATTTCGAGTTATATATACTTTTAAATAAACTGTTTTTGACTTTTTTAATTTCAATTACAATTTGTTGTCTGAAATGACTAACAGTTCAGTGAAATCAAAGAATTTTGAAGAGTTTGCGCTTTTATTATAAAATACAATAAGATCTCAATGTTTATGAATTTGCTCTTAATTTTAGCGAATCTTAAAAGTCATTGAATTATTAAAACTCATTTAAATCATAAAATTATTTGTTTTTAAACTCTTTGATAATAAGACTTAAAGCAAATCATTGTGTGTTTAATGTAATACTCCTGAGTGTTGGACAGTAGTATAACTGAACGAAATGCCATCGTCTTCATGCTCTTCATCACATTCTCTACCATCCTCTCCAAGCCCTCGATCTCCTCTGTCGCCGAACACCAGTAATCACAGCAATCAAAGTGAGATCAGCGCTGAGAACGGACTTACCTCTAGTTCGGTGTCACTATTGGCACACATCCGAAGCCATTCGCCATCAACTCTGACCCGCAATCACATCAAGACCGAAAAAAGTATATTAAGTCGCGACACATCCACGCCCTCTGACATTATAGACCCGGGAGACGAAAGAGACATTTGTTCTTCAGATGAAGAATACTTCAAACCTTATAAGAGACTACGAATGCAAGAATCAAGTGATGAGAAGGAAGAGAAACAGTTGAGTCAATCCATCCCTTTGAGGCCTGTGGAAAGTCGAGCGACGGCCTCCCCGGCCGACGAAGACAATGGAAGCGATAAGCCGTTGACTTCTTTTCTAATTAAGGATATATTGTCTCATAATTCAAAGCCAAAGAACTGTACAAATAATATAAATAGTGAAAGCCGTGGAATCGTTAGGCCCTGGGATTTGGATACTTCACAACACAACACACTTCACAACACTCTTCACAACACTCTTCATCACAAACACATCCAACACAACCATCACATGAACACATTTGGTCGGTTAGCACACAATCGTAGGCCTCGTTCTGCAGATGACGACTCCCGGTCTGAGCGATCCGAAAGCGATTCATCTGAAAGCCCGGCCAGTAATTCAGTGGTCGGTGCCCTGACTTCACCTCTGGACGCATTGTTTGAGATGACCACCAAAGCCTTCGACCAATTGGACGGCAGTGAGAAGTCTTCGGGTGAGTCTATATTACCACTTGAGCTCAGGTGGTCTTTGGTCTGGCATTCATTTGATGTCCAATTAATTATAAATCAATTCTTCATTAATGACTGATTTATGCGATTATTGCGAGAAATGAAATCGTTTTCTAAATCTCAACTCAAATGCTATTTTCAAATGAATTCAAAACCAGAAATTGATTGCAATTACCATTGATTTGAAATGTTTTTTCAATTGTTTTACTCATATATAATATGAAATCAAACTGACATAAGAAATGATTGAAGGCCTCAATGCGTGAGTTGTGTTCACAACAAAGCAAATCATTATTATCTAAGTTGGCATTAATGTTGTGCCGCATCCCATCCCCAGCCCTGGCATCTGCTCTCTTCTCTCTATTCCTGTTTGACTTTTGTTTTGGTTCAAGCATTTGACAGACAATACATATCTCAAAGAGATATTTATATACCATTTGAATAGAATTGAGACAATTATTACTCGATTTGAGTTTATATGGGATTTAATGTCAATTAATTCATACCCAAACCCTAACCCTAACCAAAACCGTTTCCTAACAAACGGATTAGATTTCGTGTATTTAAGTATCGTTGATATGAAGGGCGTTAACGAAATGTCAATCTCTTAAGGGATGCGAAAACGGTCTCAAATGAGACTTAATTTTGATAAAACCAAATCATTCTCTCATATGAAAAATATAGAGAAATATAGTATTATTTAATCAATTAAAACCCAATTGAATTCTATTGTTTAGAATGTATTCAATTCTCGTTGAGCACATGTATGGCATGTCTTACATAACTATTATTAAATTCTTTTGGGAATGTTTTCATAAACGAAGTGTATGTGTGACTTGAGATCAGTTGTGTTGGTTGTGGGCGATAAGGGGATAAGGGGGCGATAAGTGGCGATTAATATAAATAGAGACGAATTTTTAATTATATTTGAATGTAGTGTTTGTATGCCTTCCCTCAGAGTCTGTTTGTTTTGATTGTTGCTGGATATGAGACGGCAGTAAATCTTCAATTGAAAGCTATCACTAAATACAAAAGTTTACAAATTATATGCAAAGACAGGATATATATTAAGCGTCACTCAAAAGCTTTTAGTGTATATCAGTTGCAAAGACTATAACTATAACTATATTCCAGAAGTGATTTAAGACTAAATGATTGTAAGGCACCAGAACTGTATGCCTGAGCACTGTATGAGTGCTGCAGAGATGAGCCATAATTCTAATGGGAGTCTCAAAGTTGTTGTTGGCATAGCATACACAACACGCCAGCAATAAATTGTCGAATTGTCACAACAGTCCCAACATAACAGTCCTCCCAATACAACACTCTCTTGTACTCATTGTAACAGTCATTCGATACTCTATTCCTATTTAATGGCACTACAAGTGACTTAAGATCTGTTTTATGCACCAAATTGTCCTCCAATGCTCACCCGTTTCCCAACAGCACAGCCATCGCTCCCTTCCCTTCAATTCTGTCTTCGCTTTCACAGTAAAGCAATTCCTTATTGCGAGTGATATATAGAATATATAGAAATTCAAGCCTTATATCAATTGAGTCCAATTGAGACCAATTGAAAACATATGCAAAAAACAAATAAAATATATTCTTTCAAACTTTTATGGCCTGACATTTGGGTGGCCTTCGAGTGATCACTCCAGACGAGGGACGGCCACCTAAAGTGCTATTCCTCATCAGGTCTCAGATGACCGTTTTAGGGATGAGTTCGGATGCCAGGTCTGAGCCCTGCAATCGTTGACTCAATATATTTAAATTAAATCATTTTTGGGTTTTTTTTGAATACATCAACAATGGTGTGAAAGCACTGGTAGGCAAACATCCCATCCCTTCCTGGTGTGTGTGAGAGATAACATTATAAACAATTGTGACATACTATAAGAGCACCTCTTATTCAAACTAACTGTGCTTTTATCGAGCATTCAATAACTTGATTGCACTTAAACAGGCTTTCATTAATGAAGAGTGAGCTCAGAGAGCAGAAGAGGTAGACCCAGATGTAAATGAAATTATCGTGTGATAAGCAGCTCATTGAGCGATAGGCCCTTCCATTGCAAACACACAGCGCTCAATGGTATTCAGTTAACACATATAGATATCAGTGGTTATAGTTATAGGCGAAATGCAGTTGCAATCGTGCTATCAGTGCTTCATTGAGTGCCTGAAACTAATCGACAAACAAATCATAATTTGAGGATTAGTTACCTAATAGACCAACACATGACGGGCCAAACGCACAGCCCTTTGATGTACAACCGCTCTTTCGTGACCGGCCGGCGCTCAAACTCAGGTTACAAACAAGCCATTCTCTACGCTGGGGGAGGAGGGGTGAGGGGCGAGGGGGTTATTCCTGAATTAAATGAAGTCTTCTCCCAAACATATGACTCAGAGCTACACCTGTTTATTAGCTCTAAATCATTACAGACTTTGAACTCATTTATTCACAAATTGTAAATAAAAAAACTTTAATACCAGTGCTATTGGCTCTGTTAGGCCACGATATCCCGACGCTTGTAATATATCACAAAAGGATACGAATCTCTGATTATTGTTGTCTCACATCTGATATTAGGCGAGAGATGAAGATTAAAGAGTTTGTTGTGATCGCAATCAACCGAAAAAAGAAGAATTGTTTGAAATCTTTAGATCTTTTGAGGATATAAATGATGGCAACGATATAGCGATAGAGCGATAGACAGATAAATGGGATCCCATTTGAGGCGATTTTGGCTCTTATTTTGATTAAAAGATTGCATAAAATCTTTTGCAGATATGATCGAAATTGTGGTAAAAGTATTTTATCGCCAAATATTATCAATACTATTATTGCCATCTTATGAATGAAATATTTTATATCCCGGCGCCGGACTATCAATAATATTGTTGAATAAACCGTTGGAGGAAATTATGCACAAAAAAGTCAATGAGATTTACAATACGTTAACTGTTTTGGCATTTCTTAGGAATGAGAAAATATTTTATAAATATATTACTCAAAGAGAGGGAGAAAGTGAAGAGAGAGAGAGAGAGAGAGAGAGAGAGAGAGAGAGAGAGAGAGAGAGAGAGAGAGCAAGTGAACAAGGCTTGGCATTTATTGGAGGTGTTGTGTCTCATCGTTTGGCGTTCCTTATGTCGAGTCCCAATCCTATGCCAGTGCCCAGTGTTTGAGTCCATTATAAGTCTGATCCGTAATAATTCGCACCTCCGGTCGCTTTTAATTATACGCCGGCAAAACCGGATCAATAGTCACGAGTCGGCATCCCTTTGAAGGTCTTTTTGGTGCAAATTCTGGCATCTCTTTAGTGGTGCTATAGATGGGCTCCGGGCTATCAATACATCTCACTTCTAACGATGCTGTCTATTGGCATATTGTGGGCGATTGTGAACAACACCACCAAAACTGTAGTCAATATAAGGTTGCTTTCAATTGACTTTTACTCCACATTTGGTTTAGATGTCATTCCGAACGGTGCGAACAGTGCGAACGGCGGCACAAAAACTAAATCAAGACTTCTTTGATTGTTAGCTATTATTATATTATGCAGTGATGGCCTCAACTGAGCCCTCAAGTAGTAGTACTCGTAGTCCGCATACCAATACAAATGACACTTTCGGCACCTCTTGGCTATAAGTCTATAAGTGAGGGGTACTTCACTTCTTGGGGTATTTCACTCTCATAGTAGCCTTGAAAGTCAAGTTACTACCAGTGCTAGCGTTATAGCTATTATTGGGTCTTAATATTTGGGTTCAATTAATACAACAATTCATTGATTTGGCGTTTATTGACATTTAAGACTTGAAAGAATTTTTTGAAACGTTTGAAATGTGTTTAAATTATTTAATTGATTCGTAATTATTGTAAATTTGAAAGAATTTTTGAATGATTTTTATTAACAATTCATTTATATTGATTCAAAACAAACAAATAAATGATTTGATTATATTTTTCACTATTTGTATGAATTTATGTCAAAACTATTAGACATTACAAACATATGCTTTAAATTGTTGTTCATTTCAATCAAATTTTCTAACCTTTTATTTACGAAAAAAAAAGTAAGATTTGATTAAATATTAAATTCTTTTCAAAACAAATTTCAATGAATTTGAAATTGATTTAAAGTGTTAAACATTAGCCTTATTTGAAGAGAAATTAAATACTGTATGAAATACAAAATGATTAAGTGTTTTGTGGACACAAAAGTCATTTAAACAACTCATTTGAATTGAACACAACTTTAATATTCAAGTAATAATTCTTGTCTTTTGTATGAAAAATATTTTCAGTGAATATATCAAAAAATCTATTCTTGAATACAGTGTAAGCGATGTTTGTTTGGCATAACTAATGTTGAGATTGAATGCAATGTTTACAGACATAGCTATCACTGCTATCACTGGATCTCATTCATCATTAATGCGTCCAAAAAGTGTTGGTCTAAAGTGCATAACATTTACATCATTTGTAACCGAATTTGTAAATTATGCCACAATGGGGTTGTATGTAATATATGCGATAATAGGCACCACTACTTCATTAGTCGGCCCACGTCTTAATGGCGTTCACAATCATATCATTCCTGACATTCCGCACAAAATTGAGTTTCTCTAATGTATACAACATTACAACTGTGCGATCGGACACAAGACTCAGACTCCTTCTGAATGATTGAACTAAGAGTGCAATATATATTACATATAAAATAATCTATTATATGATGTATAATGTAATGCATGTTCTATTGGGCCGATAGGAGGATAGGCCTCAATAGGTATTCATAGCAATAATAAAAAGGCATCAGAGCTGCAGAAGCGATAAAACTATTGTAAGTCTTATGCGTAAGTCTAGCGTAAAAGCAACACATTTACCACTTCTCGCTCTCTCAGCCCTATTAGGGCTCAGACACTTTCGGCCCAAACATACCAATGATTTTGAAATTTCTGTTTTGATTGTTTATATTGAAATATTTTAGACACAAAAAAAAGTTATGAATTAATTGAATTCAATTTGAAATATACTTTATTTAACAATCAATAATAATTTGTTCGTTAATTATCTTTTGTGTCCTTTTGGGTTCGTTTGGGTTTTTCGGGTAATTCGGGTTTTTTTCCCAAATGAGTCACACGTCTAACAATAGGTTTAATATCAGGGCGAATATATTCTGATGCCTTCCACTCATTCCGCGTGTTTGAGCAATCATTTCGAGGCTATTTAAGCCGACGCCGAACTAACTGTGCAAAAGTGAATATAAGCGCTGCTATTAATCACTGCAAACTCATAACATACAAACACTTGGATCACATTCACCATCAGCTGCACAATCAGATCCCTGTTCTGCAAAATGGGCTAAATATATGAATATAGCTTTCATTACATTATTTTTCAGTTACTATTCATTCAATTGTTATATTTTTCACATCAAATGCATTAATGAATTTGTTTGGCTTTCAATTAATTTTCTGTATTTATTTCATACAATTATTTAACAAAAATTTAACATTAGTTTAACAATAATGAAAATGATATTCAATGTTGTCATCGTATTTGTTATGATTTGATCTCAAAATAGATTTAGTTTTAGACAACAAATGAATTTATATTTACATGATTTGAAACAATTTCATTTCAATGATTGTTTACGACAAGAAAATAGCAATCATTGAGAAGAGTGTGAAATATATTTGATTTATAATGAAAAAGGTTTTCGATTCAAAAGATTAATTAAGTTATAATTGATTTTTTGCAAAAAAAGAAAATTATTGCAGATTTGAGATCAAAAAAATGATTTGTGATATGATTTGAATTTAATCATCGATTAAAAACATAAATAATTTTTTAAATATCTTTTCTTATTTTCAAATGAATTATTAAGTGATGCAAAAGTAGTCAAAAGTTATAAGATTTGAAATCAAAATAAGTTATAAATTACAAAAAGGGGTTTAAAAAGGAAATTTTAATCTCAAATAAGTTACTCTTTATATAATAATGAGAAATAATCGCAAATCTGAGCCCTAAATGTAATGCAGAATTTTTTTCAAAAGGTTTTAAAATTTTAATTTATTTTTCAAATTTTTTTTATAAATTTAATGAATATTTTTTCAATTATTTATCGATTCATTTATTTTAATTAACACTGAATTATAAGGAAAATAAAAAACTTTATTTTATTGAGAAATTCATTTGAAATTCAATTATTCACTGAATTTAAGTCAAATGTTGAAAATAAAGATAAGAATTGATTTTGATTTTAAGGATTGTCTAAACATTTGCATAAAAACACCAAACTTGAGAATATTGAGAGGACAGTTGGGTTCACTATAAAGTATAGTCTAAGTTGTCTTTTAAAATAGATTCAAACATTTTTTCTATCTTTAGCATTACTATGAAACACCCTGGCCATTATTGCACAATGCATAGCACCGGTGCATAACTGGTCCGAAAACAATTAAGATTGATTGCAATCCATAAGAAGTGACTTCAAAGCAAATAAATTAACAAAGTTTACGATTTTGGGGAATGGGGTCCAAATGTATGGAACTCCCCATCACAGAGTCATTTGACTCTAAACACTAGTGAATGAGTGAATGGATAGTATGAATGAGACGGTTCTCTAATGACTGAATTCTTTGCTGACAAACTTCACACAAAACACATGAATAGAAAAGTCGATTCATTTTATGATTGCTTTTGAGAAGAATTTTCTTTGAGTTTTATTCATATGAAATATCGGTTCATATAATGAATGCAATGATTATAACAATCAATTCATTTCAATTCAATTGAAAAAGTAATTTTCGTTTCACTTTAAAGCCCTTCAAGTGATTAATTAACGCAAAATTAAGATAAAAAACATCAAAATATTAGTGAACTTCAGGTGAGTTCGGATTAATTTTGTTTTAAGAATGAATATTATTTTTATGAAAGAAAAATTGTTTTTTGTTTATACCGTAAGAATAGAGTAATGAAATTCAAGCCGAGAGTGAAGTGACTAATAAAAGCCAAGCAGAGGTTAGGTATAAACGGTGTGTGCGATCATTGTGTTATCATTCATACAATACAAAAATCATATCTGAGTTGATATTTAAGATCAAAACAATGATTGCAGAAAACATTTCGCCTCACATTTGGTCTCAAACAATATATATAATCATTATTTAAGACTATAATCAAAGCCTTATTTTTCACAACACTATTTGACTGGATTTAAGTGAATGAGAGAACGAGAGAAGGAGTGGGCGATTATCCCATTCAATGAATGGGATTTTGAGATAAATTGTTGTTTGGATTCAAAACATAATAAATACTCGAATTTATAACTAATAGAAAAATGACTTACTTTTGAAAAACATATCAAATTATATTATATTTTTATTAAACAAAACCATAAATTACCCGCACTTTCATAAAAGGGGAATAGATTTATTATTTTGAATAAAAGGCGTCCCCCTTTTGAGGGTTTCATTTGTTGATTAGAAATAAATGACTAAAAATGTTAATTTTGAAACATTTTCATGAGTTCACAATTGACTTATTCCGTGATTTCATTTGAAAGAAGATATTATTCTTAAGTATTATTTGAAAAGAAACAACAAATTGAAGATTAATTCAACGATTTAAGTGAAGATCATTTATCAGGGATTGTATTAGAATGAGATCAATACGAATGTCAAACACATTGCAAATCATTACTAATTTTTCGTATTTATAGCAAAGAATTGTCTGAAAATTGATGTGTTTATCACAAGAGTTGTCCCAATGTGTAGGAATCAAATGAATTGAGAGAGAGAGAGAGAGAGAGAGAGAGAGAGAGAGAGAGAGAGAGAGAGAGAGTGAGAGAGAGAGCGAGTCTATTAGCGAAAACTTATTGGAAAAATGGATGTGAAGTCAATTTGACCTTTTGTTCGGTTTGTGCCATAAATTGCCATAAATTTATTTTCTTCATTTAGTTGATCAGGAGGTTCGTGAGGGGAAGGGATGTGTGTTGGGGGGAAGGAGTCATGAATGTGATGCCAATGTTACAAAGGGACCGACTGTTGCCTCCAACAGTTCGCCTGATTCACGCCCTGCTGACTTCTTTCGCACCTGGGATCAGGCGCATCAACAGCACAGCCATAGAAGGCCTACAGCCCTACCACTGAACGCACCACAAACTGCTTTCAGTCATCACAACTAGTCTTCACATGCATTGAAAGTGAGCCCAATATCAATGCAAAAACAAAACTGTATGAGCCGTTCATACCAGTGCTAACTATTATCATAACTGAAGCCAAATTGTATACTCCATGAGCCCAATCCTCCCAGTCCTTAATTTGTCGATTTGTTGTTCAGTTGTCTTAAAATATTTTTCACTACTTTTACTGAATGTTGAAAAAGCGATTCATGTCTTGCATTACATGTAGTCTTATATTAAGAGAAACTGTTTTTCTTTCGTTCATTACATCATTTGACTTAAATTTATTGCTATTTCTCTCTTTTCCGTTGAAAATAATTTTACAAATGATTTTTTGTCTGCACTTTCTGTTCCCAACATATTTGAAGCACATTTTCATTGGGGTTTTGCACTCAATTCCAGTCCACATAACATACATATTATTGACTCTACTCTTTAGCTATTATTCAATAGCAAAACGACTCGTTTTTCTCGTGATTTCTATTCATATAATAAATATATTTGTATTTAATTTTACAAATGAAATATTTTTATTGGACTCACATATCGTTAAAACTTTTCATTTTATGCATAATTATTGCGTGAGTTATTGAAATGTTATTATAATTTTTTTCTCCTTATTCTCTACTGTATATCGGAATACAATAAATGTATTTTATGTCTCATTTTGTTGTATTTTGTTTAAAACAATGTATTGAATGCAGCGATGATTTGAAAAGTATTTTTCGCTTCAATTGAATCGCGTGTTTATATTATTATATAATACAGAGAATCACTACTACTATAACTATAGTATATTTTGCATAATTGATGCCTTCATAACAGTATTATATAATATAATGTCATTAAATATTATTAATTTATTATTTAATACTAATATAAATAAAGAGAATAAATATAATATAGTAATAATGAACGAAAGAAATTCATTTCTCAAACACTAAATAGAGGCAAAAGTCATGCTTTCAAAGCCTTTCGTTCAATTCACTGTTGATTCGCATTCACTATAATTAAGTAATTCTTGAATTCAAAGATAAAAATAATTTGTTTTTTATATAATTTATTCAGTGTTTGTTTGAATGAACGAAAGATATGTTAATTTTATTAATACTTATAACTAGTTCTTGTTTTTCGTTATATTCAAAAATAATTAAAGTATTTTCATTACAATTAATGGACTTCCTGTCAATTGGACTATAATTTTAGTCTATAATAAGCTCTATATATCTGTATAAATCAGTTCTAAATATGTATTTCCCCTTAAATGCAAAACCAATTCATATTCACTCTTATATTCACAAATTATTCAACAATTAGTTTGTTTATCGTTTAAAAGGACCCCGACTTCACTCAGAGAGTTATATTCAAAATAAACAAAATGCAATTAAAACTTAATTATCGATAAACCAATTCATTGAATAAGAAAAATGTTTTTAAATTATGTTATCATTTAATTGAATAATTTTTAGCTTAATTTCTTTATTTATTTTTCATTTTGTGATTAATTCGTTAACTTATAAAAGAAAAATCAAAACTAAATTTCAATTAAGTCATAAATGTTTTAAAATTTTATAAATTTATTAAAAATAGAAAAAAATTCTTTACATAAATCAAACAAATCGTGAGATTTTAGGACAAATAAAATGCGAATATTATTAGAAAATTGTGGTATATTTTTGCAAATATTTGCATAAACTGTGAAACAAATGGTTTTAAAAATTTATATTAAATAAGTGTTTTCGGTTCACTTCAAATATTAGTCACCAATGCATTGAAATTTGAATTATAGACCAAAATGACTGTAATTTCATATTTACCGATAAAGCGGTCTCTCTTTCATTCAAATTTCAATTCTTAATATTAGTCTCATTGAAGACCTTTGAGACCATCCCCGGTATTGTCGGTAAATCTCTACCATTTAATCAAACAATTATTTTCTTTCTTTAATATCTCAGTCTTTCTGTTGAAATGATTGTCTTTTGTTGTAATTATCTCTTAATTTGTCGTTTAATTAAATATTTTTATTCTTTGTTTAATCATAGAAAACAACAATTAAATGAAAAGTCGCTTAAAATTAGAAAATAATATAATTTTATGATAAAAAGTCCTATAATTTTAAGCTCAGCCTAAATGATATTGCAATAAATACCAACAAAAATCATACACAGAATGCATTTTAAGGTGAAAAATAGGGGCGAAATGTGAAGATCAACGATAAAATTTAATGTGGGCTATGATTACATAGCGGTCTGGCAGTTGAAACCAGTGCTTAACACAAGAAGAATATGCGAGTGCTTTGTGTCAAATAATTTCTACATAAACTCCACATATTTTTCACTTTCATTCATAAAAGCCAAAAGAATTTGAATTAAACTTCAAATTTTGTATTTTATTTTTCATTATTCAGTAGTCATTTGATGTAAAAATAGATTTAATTAAATATCAAACAATTCTTTTGATA
>JAQIXR010000474.1:0-26904 GCA_034700825.1 Quadroppia sp. Gr-Ori-00064 | reverse complement strand
TCTCTCTCTCTCTCTCTCTCTCTCTCTCTCTCTCTCTCTCTCTCTCTCACCATTCATTCACTCTCTCACATCCATTGTCTATACCATAGATAGCATTGAGAAACTGTTTAGACTTTACAATTAGGTTCAGATGTGTTGGTCTTCTGTATAAATAAAAGTTATACATTCACTCCCTTTCCAGCGTCTGTACATCTCTTGTGTCACAAGTTTTTGCTCTGTTCTTGCACTCAGAACACACTCCAGACTCGATTACCCTAAGAAATGTAGTGATGGTATTGATGATGATGGCGTTGATGGCACCAAAGCTACGCTATTGATGACTGTGCTCTCATTTAACGTGTGTTCAGAACTGATGGAAAACATTATAACAAAAGTATATGAGATATAAACTGCTCTAATGTTATGCCATAGAATTACTACCACCTATTGATCTGTAATATCTGTAAGTTTTGGCAAAAGTAATACTTGTGCCGCACATATACACTACCACTAAATTTTATGTGCATTCATTGCCTTCATTTGAGGGGAAATACACTTATTATTCACTTCAAAGAATAAAAGCATTTGCAATAAAACAAAAGTGCATCGAATGTATTGAATGTATTGTAATACCAATAATATTGTGTTAGGAATAGTAAAACATTACAACATTGTGTTTGTGTTTGTTTAGTTCATCAAAAGCTTTCATGAAATGCACTCAACTTTCAGTAAAGAACAATTGATTGGCAATGAATGCAATGAACGCAATGAATGACCGTTTGATTTACTCTCATATAATAAACACAACTAAAGTAACGTTATTTAACATTGGGTTAGCGGAGGGTCTGCTCTTCCGCTGAATTTCGTTTGACATGATTTTGCAATCAAAGACCCTCTCATTACGACATATGATCGGGAGAACCATTTTTGCCTCTTCCATACTAATAGCTATAGGCATCAGTAGCTACACTGCTCAGGGATTGCCTCGAGTGCCAGTGCTATACTGATGTGTGACTCAATGAAACCTAAATTTATAAAATAGTGTAAAGAATATTCATATATAATTCATACCTAAACTGAATACTAGTGCAAAGGGGAGCCAATGATGCATACTGTTTGTTGACTTCCCCCTCACCCGAACCACTTTTCACTATCATATCGTATTTTCGTCTCTATTGTATTATTCTTAAACGCCTAAAATCTGCTGAAATAGACTTATTTTTGTGTGAAAATCGCGTTTTTAGATGTGTTGCACATAATATCCAACTCTCTGTCCGGTTCTCAAACACTAACTCTGATTTGCGCCCATATATTGTGTATATTGTATTACAAGCGAAGAATTGAAAAAGAATAGGCAATGAGATCCTTATGACTTAAAAATACTATGTTTTGAGACACAAATAATGTGTAAAAGAGCAGAGAAAAGACCAATATTCAGCAATACTGAATACTGCCTGTGCTTCAGTGCAGGGATATAGTGGATGGCTTTCATTGCATATGTGAAGAGATTTGCAGTTCGAGAGGAGAGGAAAGGGAGAGAGACTTTTCATTTTGAGCACACTTTCTTCAGTGAAAATCCTTTTAAAGTTGGCTCAAAAATCTTTAGTAAATCCCGTCAACAACTAAAAACACCAGTAATAGGCTCTATAGACAGCACAGGGCATCACATACTTAGGATATACTCACAGCCAATAGTGTATCAAACAATCACTGCTTAGACAACAATACTCTAAATATGTTTTCTCTTTTAATTCTATAGAAAAGCACAGATTTTTCGTGAATTTAAAAGATATTCAGATATTATCTCAATTTTTTAGGCAAATCAATAGAGATTTAAGCGATTTATTCAAATCCTATTTTTCTCAAATTCACAATTTATTTGGCGTTGAAAATAATTTTTAATGAATAGTAAACCTAACAATTGTTGACTGATTTTGAATGCTTTTGATCTCAATTTCTTTATTCCGTGACTTAACACAACTTGTGATTAATTTATATTATATTATAAATTACTTTTAGTTAATCATAAAATATATGACAATTAATCATTAATTACTTTAATGTGAAATAATTTCTATAAATTAAAAATTCATTAATTTTTTCAATAAATATATCGCAGAGATTGTAGTTATTTATGAGTTAATGTATATTTAAATTCAAACATCAAAATAAGTTTCACATAATCTAAGTTATTGATATAATGATTTGACCTAGTTGTGTTGTTATACAAGAATTCGTTATAAATTTACCTCAAAAACAATTTCTTTTTCATTCATATTCATATTATTTTTCAAATTTGTTAAATTGTTGACTCAATTGTATTACTAATGATATTGTCATTCAATTGTTTATAATTGATATTCAAAAAATCAAATGATTTTCCATTTGATAAGTGAACTAATTTTGATAATACAATATGACTGTGAGTACAGACCAGTTGACAATAGCTGTGACCCTAATATTTATAAAATATATTCATCCAAACAATGATTAAACTTTAGTGACTGCAGAGGAGAGAAGAAATCCAATGCTTAGAAAGTATTTTGTTGTGAAAGCTTTGAATGATATAAAGCTATGCAAATGGTATGAGAGTTGAGACCACCTTAAAGTATAAAGTGATACATCTTATCATGAATTATACTTTTATATCTTTACTCGTCTTTTAGCTCTATTTAGGCCACCCTTGAAGTGATTGTGATTTGGGTTCTGGAGGTTCTGCTTCTTAACTATAGTAGTGAATAGTGAAGAATGAAAGAGATGCTAAGAATGCATTTCTAAGCTTTTGCTGACTGGGCTGACGGTACAGACTGTACTGACTGTGCATCAGAGTTGGATAAACCATTTGATATGTATATACAGTTTGCAGTGAATGCAATGCCTGTGCAATGCCTGTGCCATACAGTGCCATACATTGCCATACATTGCTTCAACTTTTAACTGCTCTTTTAAAAGAATAATTTAATGCTTTTAAAAATGTTGAGAAGAGGTTGGACTTATGAGTACAGTTAGGGATCATTTTGAGGACTTAGCAATTGTTTGCCGACTTTGTTTGCAATCTGTCTATAGTCGCAGAAAGAACTGAGGCGTTCCCGAGGCAGGGCTGAGGACCTTGAGGTCACAGATAGCCGTTGTTGTCAAAAGGGTCCTATTCTTTATTTTTCATGTGTTTCTTTAATGTGTGCCAACTTTTGCCTAACCATTGCTACCGTATTAGCTATGGATTGGCATCACATAAGCTAACAGTACAGTTGGCCTAAGCTCTCACTCACTGTTCTATTCATTATTATTATTATTGAATATACAATATATTCCATCGATATATGAAAAGCATATAAATATCAATGGTTTCAATTGTGGATGAGTTGAGCTCTGACTCCCAATATATTCTTAAGGTTTTGTTGTTTGGCGTATGACAGCACAAGTGGCAGTGGCCTCACAGCCCATACAGGCCTCACATACACTGCTGTCAACACAGTTCTCACTATTCTTTATGCTATCAAATGAAATGCGATTCACAACCAGAGGAACAGACGTTTTCACATTAAATAAATACAATGTTTTGAGTATAGTTTGGGTCCAGTGTTGGGCACAGACATTGGTTGGGTGTAACAAATGCTATGAACGCAACAAGCATTCCATTTGCTATAACTAATAGTAGAGATATATTAGTATTTTTCGTTATGAATAGATTTGTTCGTAAACTGTGAACACAGAGTGGGCTCACAATCAGTGACTGTTTGGCACTAAATGTGATTTAAAATTTTTTTTGGCATAAATGTTGACATAAATGCAAACCTATATATTGTTATTAAATTTACACTAACTATACAGCTGTCAAACATTGGGTTACGATTTAAACCCTCATTGGTTCTGGTGCTCAATGTTTGCGATATCCGGCCATACATTCAAATAAGTTGTGCTTCTAATACATCATTACGTGTATTGATATCTGTTTTGTTAAATACTGTACTGACCGCCCAAACCGCCCAACCTGTCGAGGTTTCCGTCCATAAGTTAAACTAATTGAAAGAGTTGAATGACTTTGAAATGTCAAAACTCCCGACACATGTCATGCCCTCATATTTAGTCATATTTAAGAGAAAATAAATAACATTTATTTCATTGATTTTTAGTCTTCAACACATTTTCAAACAATTACTGTATTTATGGTCTGAAACAAACTTAACTTATTCTCAATAAAAGCCAACATTTGAAACATAAATCAAAATAATTCTCAACTTTTGTTTTATTAAGAAAAATATTTTCAAATAGTAATTGAATAGAAAACAGACATAACAGGCATTCCTATAGGAAACAGATGACATTCATAAATAAATTTCATTTTTGTGAAAACAATAATGACTTTTGAAACTAAAATATTAGTTAAGTGAACACAAATGAGTTGTTACTCAAAGTTACGATTATATAATTATTTGCTAAAATTGACAATAATTTCGTTGAATTATTCCACAAAAACTTTGTTAATACAACTCATTCGTAACGATTGACATGAGTTTGAATTCGCGACAATTTGTTGTCGAAAATAACTTCATTGCAATCAAAATTAATTAACATTTTATGTTAGACTTCAATAAACAAAATATTTCTAATTAATTATATTTTTAAATAATTTTTTGGCAAAAATTCAATTATTTATTTATTTGCTATCTTTTCAAATATAATATATAATCAAAATCTCTTCAATAAATAATAAATTTTAATGATTTCATTCAATATTTATTTTAAAAAAATAAAGATTTTCAGAAGAATTGGTTAATTGTGTTTAAATTGAAATAACTTTTACTTTGAAGACAACTATTACTTCACTTCAAACATATTATAAGAAATAATGTTTAAAAACAATTGTTTTTGTTATTGCATTCGCTATAAATGGGTTGCAATTTAGTAAAAGTGAACCAAAGTTAGAGTTTGTTATGAAATGTTGACAACTATTGCATCTGTAGTGAAGGCTAACAGTGCTATCGACTCGATTAGACTAATCCTCGCAATGCATCGTTAATGGCATAAGAGTTGAGAGAGTCTTCATTTGTTGTCGTTAATGATAACGATGTCAACAATTTATATTAGTGTTAGTTATAGTGCAATGTTGGCCAGTATTGGCCAACTACTGGAGCAAATGTATGAGCCGTAGAGATAGGCCATATATAACGTAATAGTATTAGGCTTTGCTTTGTTTCTCAATGTTATGACTCTTTGTAAGCGATTTCCTTTAGTCAACAAAACAAATGAACACAATTTCCAAGTGATTCCGACTGAGTATTCTCTCAGACATCCAGTCGTATCCACTTTAGCCTTACATCCAGTGCTTCTGCTGTAGTCGCTATTGTCCACTGCGATTAATTTTGGGTCATTTCCCCGTCTGTTCTCTTTTGATAGCATAGAAAACGACCAAAAGAACTGTGGGATCAGTTTGAGGTGATCTAAGCTAATGGAGTTGCACAGCACAGGCATCTCGTCTGACGCTGAACACCACTAAACAAGTTGTCAAATATAATTCACTCTCTTCTTATGTCTTTGAAATCTCATTTGGGATACATCTGAAGATGTTCTCCAAACACACCAACAGAAGCCATTGTCGTTGTCATTGTCTCTGTCGTCTATTTGTGCCCAGATTTTCGTTAGTGAAGAATTGCATAACTGTATAACTGTCTCATACAGTGTTTGAGAACACTTTCATATAGTTAAGCCATTATATCTCTAGGGACTGGCAATGGCTTATTGGCTGCCAAATTAGTTCGACGACAATGTTGTGAAACAAAGATAATGAAAAAAGTTCTTACAGTTTAGTGACTGTTAATCATTTGTGATTAATGGCATCAATTGCATATCAAACCAATGTATACAATGTATGTGTTTTTACAATCAAATTCCACAACAATCACCAAAACTCATAATTCGTTGTCAGAACTTATTTCTGACAAATATTTTCAAATATATTATATATACGTATATTTCATACTATTATATATTACTAATAAATATGACTGACTTTTATATGATTTTATTAAAGTTAATTAATGTTTAATTTGCTATAATTTGAATTAAAAATATTTAATTTTATTATAAGTATTTTGAACTCGAGATAAACTCAAACTTTGATACTTTATTTGATTAAATGATTTTTAAAGTAAAATAAAAATAAACTCAAATTTTTGTCGTAAATGATTGTAGTTATGAATAAATGAACAAAAATTGATGAAAATTGTCTTAATATTGGTTTTCATAAATTGGTTCTGAAGTTGATCTTTGGTGGCGTTATTGAAGATATTATCCAATAATATCCATGACATTCATACTTATAAATGGCTGATATGAGGCTTGGAGTCACTAATCATGAACATTAGTGTTGGGCACCGGTATATAAGTAAGACAAATCGGTTGAGATACTGACAATCTGTACCACACTTTTCTATTGCACTAATATTGCACTTCATTCAAAAATATACCCTTAAATGTATCAATGCTTTTGGGAAATACTTTTTAAGAGAAATCTATTTTTATGTGTATTTATATTCAGCGATATTGCAATCGAGAGAATCACACCATTCATGAGAATCATTGAGAATGTGTTTATGTATAAATGGTTGCCATAAACAGGCATTAAAGAGTGTACTCTATATTGCATTTTGCTATCAAAATATATAACTAATAGTATTGTAATTCAAACGAATCCAAATCATTCACAAAGTAATGGCAATAAAGTTAAAAACAGTTTAGGTTTAAGTTTGAGAGCATTCTTCGCATTGAAGTTTTAGTGTCGGGTTATCTAACTGTGAAACAGATCGTAAAAATAATTAGTCGATCGCCACTTTAGCCCACTATAAAACTCATTCCAACTCTCATACTCTTACTGACTGTGCACAGACAAAGGCACAGGCAGTTAGTTTTCATAGCAATTGAAAGATATATGTTTACAGTTTATGGCTTTATTTTAGTCAAAAACAATCAATTGCTGTTAATTCGTGTAAAGCTCTCTCAAAGTCACAATTTTTAACTAATATTCTATGCGCCGAAGCTTTAGAATTTGCATTCAAATACTCAATCAATATTATAAAAGCCTTTCCACTCATCCTCAGTCTCTCACTCGATTGACTCACGGGTAGAGTAGGCTTCAAATCATACTTTGCTATCGATTTCATTATTTTGACACTACCTCTCATTCCTCGTCTTTTCATTGAGAACTCAATCTAAATAATAGCGATGAAACCTGTGCTCTATTGCACCCACTCTTCCTTTCCATTCAATGATTGAATAAAAGGCAAACACTTAACTAATTTCTTATTAAGTTTTTTACAATTTTTTAAAGCATTAATTAAATTAAAATTATATGAAAATGATTTGAATAAACATTTAATTGAAATATTGATCCATTGGTCGAAATAACTGTTTTTGCTATCAATGGATCGAATAATGATGGTTAGCACAAGTCAATAGATTTGGCACCAGTATTGAAGGCACTGGTATGTGCATCGGTCAACAAATAGTCAATATTTATTGCACTGAAAATAATGCTTTTAAATAAATTGATGACATATTTACTGTAGTTATGATTATGTCGTGAAATAACCCAAAGGCTATTCAATAGGTGTTAACTAATGTTCGCATTTATTTTATAAATTATTTAATGTTTTAAATTTCAATAAAATACTTGTTGAAGTACCATGGTAACTTATTATTCCAATAAAATCTTAAATGTTTAGATAAAATACAGTAATATTAGAATTATTAATTAAATTGCGATTAAATGCAATCCATTGGTTGAATCACTTCTACTAATTATATCAAATAAATTGAGTTTAATTTAAATTATTTAAAAATCGATTTAAGTTTAAAATGTGTTTAACTATAAAATTAAAGCAAATAAAATAAAGTTTTTATACATGTATTCATATATGTGTGAAAACTTATGAATTTCTAAACATTAAATTCATTTAAATTTATAAATCTAAATGTATTTAAAATAACTTTAACTGAAATTATAATATGTTAGAAATTATTAAATATTATTTATTTTTTCAAATATTAATTTAAATTTAAATTCAAAATTAATGTATTTATTGAATGTAGACTTCATTGCAAAACATAACCATTGATTGAAAAAATTTGTCACTCATTATCTCATTATATTTAATTGAATTAATGTAAAAACATTGGTTTAAAATAGAGTGAAACAACATATAAGCTCATTGTCGACCAGTATATCCTATTGGAGAACATATCTCTCGGCGAATGAGTTGTGCGAGTGTTTAGACGACCCGTCTCTAAATCCACTTATGTTTTGGATGCAAAAATCATTAGATATAGTGTTTTACTAAGTTTTAACACATTTACCG
This sequence comes from Quadroppia sp. Gr-Ori-00064, assembly GCA_034700825.1. NCBI lineage: Eukaryota > Metazoa > Arthropoda > Arachnida > Sarcoptiformes > Quadroppiidae > Quadroppia > Quadroppia sp. Gr-Ori-00064. The sequence continues at coordinate 18,571 of JAQIXR010000474.1, read as the reverse complement.
AATTGAGAGAGAGTTCACAAAAATTAAATTAGTCTCCATTTAGAGGTTCATAATTCCTATATGAAATATACAGCTATAAGTGCTTTGACTCATCTCTTGATGTCTACAAAATATTCAATTTTTGTTTAAGTCGTTGAAGAAAATGTGTAATCAGTTTATAAATACACATTCGGTGTTAATGTCGAACATTAAATATTATGAAAACCTGAAAATAAAATTTATATATTTTTACAACTCATCAAAATTTTAAATTATTTGAGATTTTTTCTATCATATAATATATTAATGCTAAACATTATATACATTATAACTATTTTAGTGAAAATAATGTAAATAAAAATTTTTGATGTCATTAGTTTAGAGAAAAACTTCTGTAAAAAATAAGTCATATATTGTTGTAATGTTTGAGTTGAGCGAAGAATAAAAGAATTTTAGATCATTAGAGACTGTTTTGGACATAACTATTGCTAGACTTTTGGGACAAATGTTTGGCATTACATCCAGTCATACACTAAACCATTAGTTATATCTAAGAACTTACCGCTGAGTTGTCCTCACTATTGTATTGATATTTTTGTTGTCTTAAAAAATGTATTATTTCTGTTATTTCTGTTATTCTCTTCTCTATTATTGTTTAAAAATGCCTTTTTTGACAACTTTAATGTCTTTTAAACTCTATTTTCTTATTATTTTCTGTCATTTTTGTAAAATAGCGTAATATTAGAGTCAACTCAATGTATGACTTATTTTCAAAATGTAATAAAAATGAAAGTAATAATAGCGGAGGAAAGCATTATTTGCCAAAAGACTTGGACTCAAATTAAAGTCAATCTACGAAATAGACCCTTCAATAAGAAATACTTGACTTATGAGAACTGCATACGAGTGCGATGGCATCAAGACATCAAAATTTTTGCTCTTTTTTGCACTGAAGCCAAATATGATAATGATTTTTCAGTCCATCAATCGTTTTGAGAGAAAAGTTCATAGCAATAGAAAAATAGAAATAAGAGAAATAATATTTCTTGAGCTCAAAGTTTGGTTAGAGATAAGGAGAGTGAGAATAATATGCATATAAAGTTAGAGCCGATGTTAGGGTTGAGCGCAGATTATTTACAGTCTCTCTCTCTCTCTCTCTCTCTCTCTCTCTCCCTTCCTCTCTCTCACACATATCTTATTATTATTGATATATTCATATGAAGTGAACATAAAAAATATTTTCATATAATATAAATATAATATAAAAGTGTTATTTTGGCGCTGAATATCATCAACTCATACATATGATTGCAAACACATTAGATTGGCTCCGGTGTTAGCAGCCCGGCCATCAAATATGTAAAAGGCTTTGAATTTTTCTATAATTCTTTTCCTCTAATATTTCAATACAAGTTTTGTTTGATTTCTCAAAAACAGATTTTATGCTCCAATGAATTGCTTATTGCCATCAATTTGGAGTAAAAACTTTTGCGACATTTGTTGTCAAAGAATCGATTATTGAATGTTAGGACGAATTGCAAGACTGAAAGCGAGTGTCACTAATGTCAAAATATTGTTAACTTTTTTGCTTCAATGCTTATTCTCAAAGAAAATGCAATTTTTTCTGTCATTATTATTATAATCGGCGCACAAAAAGTTTAATACATTTTAATACAAGAGATAAAACTCTATTTCTATAGAGAATGCATTTTAAAGAATAGTGTCTTTAAATTCTCAATGATTTTTGTCTCCTTTCTATTCACTTTCCTCTCGATTGTATTGATTGTGAATTTAATTTAGATTTAATAATGTACTGAATATCAGACATACTGTACATTCATGTGCATAATGTATGTATAGCACAGGCATTGAATTTGGCAAAAGATTTGATGAATTGAAAACAGTGTTTTGAAGTCAAACTTTAAGCCGTTCTCATAGTAAGAGCTCAAAACTATTTGGAAAGTTGTTTTAATTATAGACTCGTTTATTGTTTGACACCTTTGAGTGAAGCATTTGTACCAACACTAGAGTAGAGTAGTCTAAATGCATAGTAGGGTATGGATAGTGTAACAGCCCTTTTCGTATGCCTTCACGTCCTGATCAGTTTGTGAAAAGAAGCACTGATGCAAACAAAGTCGCAACTATTGGATCACATACTGTGTCTCAACTGATGTGCACTTGCTTTTAGTTTGCCTATAAAGCCTTATATCATCTGATCGTAAAGATAGAGATGAAGAGAAATTGGCAAAAATCGTGTATTGAATGTCTAAAGAATTCATAATATTGTTTAGAATACTGTTTGGCATCACCTCTAAAGGTATATAAGACAGAGTAAAGGCATTCACTCAAAACAATTTATACCACATTCTAATAAAGCAATCCTTTTGTCGTTGTTTTCTTATAATGAACTTTCAATTTATGAATTCATTCAATGTTAATAAAAATATTAATTTATAAATAAATCTAATGTTTTTCTGACATTTGATGAGAAATGAAAGGAAAATATTTTAAGACTAATGTCTTAAATTAATTGTTTTGTTGATCTTCAGTGTTTTGTACTTTAAATTTGAATAAACATTTGTAAAATTGTGACAATTTTTAAATCACATTTCAATTTCAATAAAGACTTTTATGATAATTAAAAATGAATTTTTCACTCGATTGCAATGTATGACAAAATAATCAACAATTTCAGCTGTTTTTGACATTTATATCAAATCAAATGATTATAATAAGTAATATACAGTTCCTTCTGTAGTGTCGGCCAAAAGTCATAACATGTGAATCCCTTTAGAATGGCATCCAAACGATAAACTCTTTAGATCGCATGAATGCCTGATTTGATCCGATGAATATTGGAGTCAAAAAATCATTTTCTTGTGATCCATACAAACACTTCCAACGTTTCCGACGACTCGCTGTTATTTCAATTCAGATATCAATATATTGTATATATTTTTGGTTATTATTACATGAAATGTATGGCCAATACTAAAGCTCAACAAAAGATACCAAAAATGTTTGAACCGAATGTCAAACTAGAAAATGAAAAGTCAAACTCAAAACGGATCAAACATTTCTTTATGTGTTTACGAGAAATGTTTTCGTCAAATACTCTTTAAAATATGTTATTCTGTTCTGTATATGAGAAAAGAAATGTTGAAATGTTTTAATATTGAATTTGATGTTCAATTCAATCGAAATCCACTTTTGAGACTTTTTTCGCTTCAATTGTTTTCTCTATTTGGTTGACCACATGTGCTCTCTCTCTCTCTCCCTCTCTCTCTCTCTCTCTCTCTCTCTCTCTCTCTCTCTCTCTCTCTCTCTCTCTCTCTCTCTCTCTCTCACTCTCATATGAGAGATGTCAATCAATCTCATAAACTATGGCAAAATGAAAAGGAAGGTAAGGGTGGTAAGGGTGGTAAGGAGAGTACAGCTGGTGCGGTGATGACGCTATGCCATAAGGTTTGGTAGTGATAATGGATATAATGGCTCAACACTTGCATTAATAGAAACCCGGATTGAAAGGAAAGGACATGAATCTGATGGCAAGCATTTAATTCTCTGTCAAATGAAATTCGTTGCACTTATATGACTACCGACTGTCCCATCATTTCACTCATTGTAACTCATTTTCACATTTAGTTTGTTTAATATTCTCTCTCTTTTCAATTTAATGCAGAATTTGATTCCCTTTGAACCGATGGCACCCAACTATCCCTATCCCCATCCCTCACATCCCTAAGTCGTTAATCCGCTTAAATTAATTAAGTCAGCCTTAAGTGAGCCGTTGGCACAAACACAGTCTGGTTTAGGTGTTGACTAAATCCTGAAATAATGTTATTCATCGCAGAAATGGCAAACATATACCAAAGCATTAGTCAAATGCAATCTCAACTCAACTCTGAGTCAAGTATTGAATATAACCCAAAATCATTTCATCTCATTTTGAGCCATCATTTCATTTACTCTTCAGCTCTTTATTCAAATATTCTTCTGTTCTGTCCTTATGTTACTTATAGTATATGACAAACAAATCCATAATATCGTGGATGTTGTGCACCAATACAGTCGATGCTCTCCCTCTTTCTCTCTCTCTCTAATCCAATGTCAGACATGATCGCCAAACAGAGGATTTCATGTTCAACACATCTCACAACCGACTCATGACATCATTCTTTTGTTTCATGTCTTCGTTTAACTTATTCTTTACGACTGAGTCTTATGTCAGTCTCATATCATTTCTGTTTTTTCTTCAATTTCTCTCTTTTCCGCTTTATCTCTATTTCTCTCTTTTTTGTTATCAGTTATTATACAGTGAATTGAATGCAGTAAAAGAGGGTGTGTTCGCATCAGTACTTAGGCTGTAGTGTTGTGTGTGTGCTATTAGAGGTATGATGGCCTTAATGGTAAGTCGATGTGTAAGTCATAATATAATCATGACATTCCAAAAGGCATTCATATTCAGTGTTTCACATGATATCAAACCTAAAACTCGACTTCGAGTGTTGTCTGTTGTGAGAGGACAGTCGTTTTTTGCGAAACTCACCCAAAACTGCATTTTTGACATTTCATAAAAATTCATATCTATTCGATAGCACAGCATCTCTTACACGGCATCGACACTCACAACGCGTGTGGCATTAGAGTGGGCTTATAATATGTATGTGCTGTGAGTGTGTGTCGACCCCCCAATCGGGATGAGTATAGCTTTTTGGTCGATAACTAGAATATATCTCTAATGAATGCAATGTTTAATTTAAATTCAATGCGCGGCCGATGAATGAGATTCACAGAGAATTTGATAAAAGTTTAATGTTTTTTGCTATAAATATGCCTTCAATTGAATTCTCTATTAAAACACAGCATTGCTTACATTCACCGAACAATTGTTATACGAAATCCATTAGACTTTGGCTTTATTTTATTGTCTGAGTTGGATGTAGAGAACTATTGCTTTGAGAGCTCATCCCTTTCCATGTTTGAGCCGAGATTGCATTCCCGCCTCTTTCGTGCAAACCTTCAAATTTATATTCAGGCTATTATTCTACAAATATTGTGTTCACCTAAAACACTATAAACACTTGCATCACAAGACGCCCCACCCTTTTATTCATGTCTTATTGATTGTTACATATATTCCAGTCCAACACAACTGTGCGCTCAAACTATTCCTCTATTATTTTCTTCTCTTATTGTGCAAGAAATGCACATATATTAGCCATGCGTCCCATCAACTCATGTATGGCATTATCGTTGGGCAAATCCAAGACATCCGACGCAAAGAACACTCATATATGCATATTGTCTACATTGATATGAGTGAAGAGAATCACAATTTCCTAATGTATGCAATACTTTGCACTCAATTCCTCTCAAAAGCTTTCTTTTATCTGAAGGCTATTTTTCAAATATTTTATTTGAGTCAACATTTTCTCAAATGTTTTTTCCAATATCTGATTCCTGTGCCTTTGCTTTGCAAATGAGGGATAAATCTCACCATAAGTTATGAATCAAAACAGTTAGGTTAAGATGTAAGAGAAGAGCGCATCCGAAGAGATCCAAAACTCTTGTAATATAATAGAATTATATATTAGTTAAGAAAGGACTGAGACGTCGACAACAACACCAGAGCTCCTTCTCCTCACTTCTTATGCATTGGTTGTTAAGTTGAACCGAAATATCGATTTGTCGTCTCAAAGGAGGGCTCAATACGTTTGGGAAGTAAACTCCCAAATCCTCTGACACGGAGCCAATAAAAGTTGTTGATATGTTGAACTGCGTGTTCACCTAATACTACTTGTGCTGTACATACTAGTGCTGATGTGCTTGTGATGCAATACAGTTGTAAACTATGTTATTATAATGCAAAATGAGTTTATATGAGAAGACATTCATTCAAATGAAATACATTATTAAACATTACAACGACTCGAGACTATGGACTCTAGCGTGCGATATGGCATTTGTGGCACTCTATCTCTAATAAGGCTTTAATTTTTCATTTGCCTCTTTTTGCTCACAAATTAATTGAACATTTGTTTATTCGGTCGAATCTAATAATGTTTTTTTCATAGTTTGTCTTTTCGTGTTTAAACTATCGAAAAGATGGCACAGCTTTGGGAACATTTCCATAGCTTTGTTCACATTTATCTCACATATCGATCGTTAAGAATAAATACTAAATTAAAATGAAAACTATTTTTATTTAATGATTTCACGATTGAAAAGAATATAATTAAAAGGCATTTAAAGCTAAGAGTTGAGTGTTTGAAATGTTTGCCAAAAATATAACCAAAACAAAAATAAATTGATTTTTTGTCTAATGCAACAAAAACTCGAAAACCATTTACTTATACGATGTAATGGTTTGTTGTCTATCTATCGCACTATTGATTGATTTTGGGCAAATCACAGCCCCTTAACTCTACGAAGAAAAGTCAACATCAAAATAAGCGTCAATTTTAGTAAATGATTATATATTTCTATGTTTTTTCAAATCAAAATCGTTTATATTCAGGGATCAAATGTTTGGCTGATTGTATGCCTTATCGATGGCCTCACAAGAGGGGAGAATATATGCCAATGAGTGACAGTATGTTGAGAGAGGTGTTAAACAAAGCGTGACCACAGCCACAGATACTCTCTTTTGGCTATTTTAGCCTTTTTCCAATTTCCGAACCGACACATGATATATAAGGTTATGCCAGCACATGGAGTGTAGCACAAGTAGTGCACATATAAAAAGCAACTCAACATTAAAGCGTGTCTACAAATGGGAAAGTCATTGCAATTTCGATTATTCGCCAAATTATGATTCATTCAGAGATTGATCCGTCAAACAGACTAACACTCTTTGGCTGTCACTCTTTGTTATACCGAGAGACGGGACGGAACGGGAATTCAAATTCAATTTTTCGTATAAATTAATTTGATTTTGCATTCAGTATATATTTAAACAATGAAGTGTGAGCACAGTTATCATAAAGTTAACATGAACAATTTAATGACAAATAATTGTCGACATTTTCAACATATTAAATGTTTTTCAAACAATAGTAATTAAATTGAATTCAATTTGCGTTTAAGTATTCGTGTGTTGAAAAAGTTGTGTCAATTTATTAATTATTTTGTGGCTTTAGATTCGGTTTTTGATTTATAATTATATAATCACTTATTACGAGAGTTTGTATGCAATTAGAAATTATTTCATATGTTTTTAATGTTAGACTTTATTTCAATGTTTTTATGTGAATTGAATTAATTGTGAATCAAATTAATTTCACTTCTTTTTGCTTTTCTTCAATACATTGAATTTAATTTACAATTCATTATTTGTTACTATTTTATAATAATTTGATTTAAATGTGTTTTAATAATAATTCAATTATTTCTAATAAATTTATTTCACAAAAGATTTTTCGAGATTTAATTAATTGTTTTCAGAATTACACAAAAAATAAACTTTATTTGAAATTATTTTTTCAGAGAATTATCGCATTGTCAGAAATGTTGTTTAAGTTGAGGAGAAGTGAAGACAATTTTGACCTCAATGTCAGTCTGAAGATGACTGATATGAATGGTAACCATTAGTGAGCACAGGACTAATGAGTCTCTGCAGACATTATGTACGGCTATTAAAACAAAAGATTCCGAATCTCTGGAATCACTCTATAATCGCAATCACGTTATAAAACATATCCAAAACAAGACTGAAAAACTGAAAACTTTTTTTACTGCTCATTGATATTGTCGTTGTATTGAGTGAATTGAGTGCCGACCAGACTCTGAGGCAATGCATGTCTTTAAATGTTATGATAGGGTGTCGGCACTGACTCCAGACTTTCATGCCTTGCGGTCAAATAGTGGCCAATTGGGGATGAGATGAGAGAACAAACCTAAAATATATTTGACTTTTTTGACAACACATTTGGCAGAGCACTGGCAAAGAAGGCGAACACATGGATCACTTGAGCACATCTCTGACTGGCGTCACTCTTATCATGACATCAATGGCGACCACCATTACATTACATTATCTTTGAAGCACTCGATTCGCTCAGTTTAGTGCACTTTTATGCCTGTATTGAAGCCCTATTGCAATACAATTCATGAATTTTTCTTTATTTTAATTATACTTACATTTCATCTTTGTTTCTGTGATATCAGAGTCGGTCGTAAACTATGTGATGGCATACTATCTGTTCTCCAATTTTTTTGGAATTTTGTTAATTAATTTGCATAGAATTTGATGACAATACCTATGCTATCACTACATCCAGTGCCTAATCTACGGAAATTCATTATTGCGTTTAGAGGTGGTTGACATAAGGGGAACATAACTAATCATAATTCTAAAGATCACTATTAAATAAAACAAAAAAGCCTTCACTCTGTGCTATTTGGAGGGTTTGGAAGGTATGAAAGGTTTGCATATTAAATATGATGCCAACCATGCGATTCACTGCAGCGCTTATACGCGACTCGTTTTGGTTATTGTTAATTATTATGGCATCGCAATAGGGCTCACAATACACTCATACCTATATGTCCTTTTCTGCCGTTAATTTGTGAATAGAAGTAATAGGAGTTTGCTTTTGCTCTGACATATTGCCCAACCATATAAGCAATCATTAAACAAAGTAAGCAACCGGAACAGACCTACCAGACCTACCCCAACATCATCAGCAGATTGTTCGACAATAGCTTTTATATAAAACCTAATACACATTCTCTCTCTCTCTCTCTCTCTCTCTCTCTCTCTCTCTCTCTCTCTCTCTCTCTCTTTCTCTCTCTCTCATAATATCCTGAAAATGTGATAAGAATTCAAAATGAGTGCACTTTTTATTCAATGATTGTTTATAAAAATATCAAATTAATGTTTGAATGGAAATGAATGGAAACTATTCATTACTACAACAAACTTTGGGATCGCTTTCCTGTTAAGCATTGGTTTTGTATACTTTTGAATGCATTTAATACTTTGCAAATATTTTTTCTTTTATAATGATTTTATTTTTACTTTTCTCTCTCTTTAGAGATAAGCCTAAACTCAATGACATTTTAATGTGAGCCATGAGTAGTAACAAGTAGTCAGACTTTTGCTAATTATCCAAAACTCTACAACTTTTTCATTTTCTTCCATACGTTTTCAGTGACTTGAGATAAAACTTTTAATGTTTTTCGATTCAATAAAAGCGTTGAAAGTGTCCACAAACCGACTTTTGACTGCATATCAAATTTAATTTTCAGTTAATGAAATATTTTTCTCTTTTCAACTGAAAAATAAAAGAATATTTGAGTAAATGAGAAAATAATTATTTTTCATTCATATATGCAATAGTTTTTCAATAAAATTACTAAAATATACGATTTAAGTGAAATTATTACGATTTTTAAATCATAACTGAAGTGCAAAACCAATACATTTGTCTTTTTGTTCAATTGTTGTCATTATATGTTTGTTAGGCGTTTGGAAATTAGGGAAACAGTCGTTAATTAGACTTTTGTTGTTTAAAGCAAATGTAGTAAAGCTTTTAGTAATGAAAAAGCTGTCAAACGCTTACCTATTAATGTTAAGTGCACTCATTGACTACCATTACATCCTAGCACTGGCTGTTCAATAATCATAACTGTCTTTCAGTGACATTCATACCAATTCTGACAGAGTATTCACTCTTGTTATCCAAATTTGTTGGCTATTTCTGGCACGTAGTCTACATAAAGACCTCTCTGTGCTCTCAACTTCAAACAGATATATAATGACATGAAATAATATGGCATTAAAATTGTGCCATTAGTTTGGCATTAATTGTTTGGGACAGAGCTATGTCTCAAATACTGGCTCTAAAGTTATATTCTGTGCTTGAATTCAATCAATTTTCGGTTCAGTAAACATTCAAAGGATTTGATGATCTTTCAGACTATGAATTATTCTTAAGCCAAAGTTTGACGCATTTTAATATATAATTAGATTATTAGATCCTTTGGAAAAGCACTCAATTTGTAGACGTGATAAGAATGTGTTCGTAATAATTGCAGTCTTTGAATCACCCCTTCTTTGAATCACCCCTTCTTTGATTGACTCTTTTTTGTTGAATTTCAAAAATATTTAATAGTATTACTGAATGTTGAGAAGGATTTGTGCAAAGAAAGCAAAATAGGTATTACTTGTATGTATGGAAAGTTAGATTATGTAAGAATGTGTCCATGTATTGAATGGATGCAAAACATTCAATATATTTGGCATATAATGCGTTGACAACAGTTTTGTAGACATGCAGACATGCATTGCAGAGGCCGTGCATTAGTTTATTGCTTATATAATAGGGCGCACAAAGTATTGGCCACTATTTTGTTGGGCGCCATATGTTGGCCAATAGAAAGTGAATTCATAAGTGATATAAGAGTGTAAACGAAGTCTTATATTCAATACACACTTTTATATGATATTAAGACTTAAGGAAAGGTCAAACTTCTCGCACATACTGTTAACTCATATAATATTTTCTTTGTCTGTGTTGTTGCACAACTTGGATGGCATTTAACGCCAGTACCTCTTAGGCTACTAATGATTTAGATTCACAACTTCTTGTGCAAGAAATAAGCTTTAGATCAATAAAAGGACACAAGTTTTGAAGCGCTCAATAAAGTCAAACGGATTATCATCATTAAAGACATGCTTAGAGTTTGGTCTTCACTTGTCTTCTATTCATTTTATGACAAATTATTGCTACCATTCCTTTCGATCAGTCTTTTTAAAGACATGTTTTCGTTCATAACTAGAAATGTAAACTAAGGCTAAAAACATGAAAATAAAGAATAATAACTATAATAATAATCACAAAAACATAGAAAACACTTCGCTTTCAATTATTTAATACTTGAGCTGTTTTTTGCCAATTCTCTCTCTCTCTCTCTCTCTCTCTCTCTCTCTCTCTCTCTCTCACTCACTCACTCACTCACTCACTCATTCTTCCGGCGCTCATAAAATAAGTGCTCAATTCCTTGTTGTGTTCACGTAATAATATATAGCTCTAAACAAGTGAACACAAACTGCATATTCAATGCATGACATGACAGCCGAAATCTAACCGTCCTCTCAATGCTTAACAATTATAATTATGAGTTTGTCTCAGCAGATGTTTAGCTCAAAATTTAGTTTTTTAACAAAATACACCTCAGGCTATATGACTGCGACAGTGATATTTCAACTGCAATTTGAAACCATTTTAAACCTAAACATTTAGACTTCAAACAAAACTTATCTTTTATTTTATTTCTTATATTTTCTTATTTATTGAGATTTTTAATTAATTTTTTGTGAAATCATTTCCATATTTTTCACATTTATTTTCTTTTGCGAATTCAGTGGAAAATAATTGAAAATAAGTTGAAAATTGAATTTTAAAGAATAAAATTCATTTCAGACAAAATTTTTGACAAATTCTATACAATTGTTAAACAATGTAAAATTTTTGTAAATTTTTATATATATTTTTCTATTTAGTCTGAGTTTGCAATGAGTTTACAATTATAAACACGAATGTATAGCCCTATGCATAACATGACGGGAAGTTTCCTCCTTTTGGTGCGAACAGAGCACAGGATATTTTGCTGCCGAGTTTGACACATACTTTGTGCACGCAATCACACTAACTTGGTCAATAGTCTGGTGCAACCTAACTGAATGGGATGGGAGGACACCCATTGCTGTCACAATTGTGCACATCATTTAAAGAATAAAAGATTTTATCATTTTTTGTTGTTTTGATCTTTTGTTGTTTATTACACGAAATAATAGTTTGAAATTTTGGTTCAATTTTCTCAACAATCAATTCATTTATACATTTTTAACAATTTTAATGAATAACAAATTAATGAATTATTTTGAATCCGGGTCTCATTTGATCAATGCTTTTCACAATTTTAATTTTTATGATTGAAATACAATTTGTGATCAAAACTTAAATTAAAATTTAAAAATCTTTTATTCAAATCAATATATGAAAAATAATTGAGTAATTAATTGTATTTTTAGACATAACAAACAACAGAATATTATCGAAAATTCATAAAAAAATTAGTTTTCAAATCATAAAATATGTTCTAAAAGTGATTCAATAAAGTTGTTATTTGTCATAAAAAGATAAGAACGAGTTGTTGTGTCTCTAATATATAAAACAATTTTAATTTTGTTTTTCCCCCTTTTTATCCCTTCGTTACCCTTAGAAGTATTGGTCTAACGTTTACTTTACAACACATGCTTTTAAATGAAAAATATATTTTTAACGTACAATAAAATGGAGATATTTTCTAAAAGAGCAGAAAGTGCCTCAAAAACCATTACATTAGTATTCATAAAGAGTTAGATATCAGTCGGAGAGCAAAGGAAAGACAGGTTTTTGTGATAAAATTCTAAACTCCCAGTGCTTTTAAGATCATTAACAAAACATAATTAATGTCAATAAATAACTAATAAATTATATCAATAAAAACGGTTTTAAATAATTTATATCTTTCTTAAACAAAATTGATTTCATTTCGAGACGACATTTATTTTCGTTTTTTTATTGATAACTTGTGAACGAGAGGTATTTGTGACAAACCTCTGGTTGTTTTGCCCACAGAATACAGATATTTTCGTTCAAAACTATTTCCTTAAAATTATCTCTTTTTGTTTTTATGGCCAAATATAGTGGTCTTCGTTTTCCAATCATAACATGGGTGGGCTCTAAGCTCACAATTTTTCGGTTGTGCCCATCAGATCAGTATAACCGACAGACGGGGATCTAATTCTTATCTCATTTTGTGATATGTCGTCAACTCCAGGCGCCCAACACTTATCCTTAAATAAAAAAGAAAGAAAAAAAGAGAGAAAGAGAGAGAGAGAGAGAGAGAGAGAGAGAGAGAGAGAGAGAGAGAGAGAGAGAATTTTACATTAATAATAAACGAAAGAATATATTGTATATACTTTTAAACCGATGCCATCAGTGCCACTGTATTTGTGTTATTCTTATATTAAGAGCACAGTGAGCACAGCACAGGACAGCACCAGTGCTCACAAGTGAGTTAAGCGCTGTTTAACTTTTAACAAACATGTCATTTGATTTTGCTTTCACTGATTTATTTGAAACAATTTTTTGTCGTAAATGAATTGCACTTCAGTTGCATTACTCTCATATATACAGTAGTTTACACTCACTTTCCTCACACTATTGATTCACTTCTCCATCACTTCCCGAGTGTATTCAAAGAAGAGTTTTTGTGCTCTAAATATCTTAATTGAAGCCATCAATTGTGAATCCGTTGCGACCAAAACATCACAAAATAGATTTCTTTTCTCATAGTTTGGCTTTCATTAGACAATTAGGTCTTAAGATGTGTTACATAATGAGAGCCAAAATTTATTAACTTCTCTAATATTTATGAATTAATCAATTCGTCTCTCAATGACATTCCTCAACATCTACTGAATGATTAACTCATAACAGATAACAAGTGCTAAACTCTCAACAGTTTTAAATTAACTGCACTTTTGTTAAATCGATTTCTCATTTAATAGCAGACGTTAAAAGTTATATAATATTAGAGAATTGAAAAGAAGTCAACAAAAGAAGAAAGACTTGAAATAAATAAGAGTTTTATTTATTGGCTATGAATTCATAGTTCTTAGTTTCAGGTCAGCAAAAATGTGATGTAATTTAACAATAGTTTGACTTTTTGTGCGATCGAAGAAAAATATAAAGAAGAGAAAAAAGTAATTTTATATTTAACACAACTTAGTCTCATATCTAATAGTCGACTGAATTCAATACAAGCCAACAGTGCTCTCTTTACAGCAAAGTTAGATTTGCTGTGTTTTTTGCTCGGATTACAGACTCTTTCTCTCTATCCGTAACACAACCTCTCTATCGAAAGAGAAAAATACAGACTTTTTGTGGAGTCTATGTTTAGATCAAAACAGATTCCCGTTTTCTCTCTTTTCTTCTCATCAATCGCTATGTTCTTCATTGCTTTGGCACAAGGCTTAGCGAATCGCACTCATAGCCCAAGTTTTGTTTCAATCCCATGGGTTCGTCAGTCAGAAAATGAGATCCAGAGTTGAATAATACCATTTGAAGCCATTGTGAACACCAGTCAAACACATATCTCACTCACAGCTGAAACTAGGTTTGAGATGAAGGCAAAAGACGAACACATTGTTAACAAGGCTTGTGTTGGATGTGTTGGTGCTGTTGGATGTGTTTGGATGTCGTTTTAAATGGGAATCATATATATATTGGAATTGATTTTGTTAACAATAAAACTAAACTAAAGAAAAACAACTATTTTTGAAACTAAATATTTAACACAAAAAACTTCACACAAATGAAAATGTTTTGAAAATAAAGATAATTAATGAAAATACACATAAAAACAAATTTATTGTTAAAACTAAAATTTATTAAAAATGTATTTCAATTGACGTAACCTTAAATAAAATTTGATTTTTAATGTAAATATAATTCATTAAACGAATATATTTTTATTCGTTTTCAATTTGAATGAAAAATATATTTAAGTTTTGTTTGATTAATATTTCTATAACTAAATGATTGTTCAAATATATATAGTTTTCTTTTGACTATAAAAAGCTTTACAAAATATATTAAAATTATTTTTATATAAAGAAAGACTTTTTGAATAACATAAGAATTGATTATTTGTTTGAGAACTCAAATTGTGTTCATTGAAAGCTATAATAACCATAGATCACGCAATTAGTCATTAAACCAACATTTTATGGATTTGTAAATAATGTTTTACCACAACATTTATTGCCACTAATATTCATATAACTTATCATTCATTTTTATAGGCATTACAGAGAAATAAGTTCTTTAATTGACATTCAAATAAAGCAATAATTTTTGAATTGGATTTGAATATTCCCTAACGCTATGTCAATGTCCAAATTCATAGCATCCCATCCCATCCCATCCCAAATCTTACCAAGATTAGTATATATCAAATATTATAATAACACAAAATTGACTAAATTTAATGTTTTTTAAAACAACTGCAATTGTTCTCAAAATAATAGCCTGTCCTCTATTACTGGTGATATTGCATGTTCGATATCATTGGCACAAACATCAATCAAAGTCTATATGTATGCAATGCATTCATTTGTCATACCGTTCCCCAAATGACATTTGAGACGTTTTCGCACAAACCCATCGAAAATCGATTTATTTTAGTTGAGAGTAAATCTTATGAGAGGTTTTATGCAAATTAATTGTCCTTGTTCATATTTATGAGGTGTGAACCACTTTATGAGGAACTGGAGTTAAGACAATAAACAAATTGAAAAGAAGTGATTTTTGATAAAATTTTTCAGAGAAATGAATATCAATTCAAATATAATATATTAATAGAGGAAAGCCTTGTAAAGGGTCTGATATATGGTTTCCAAGTGAACCGTTGAATAGTTTTAAGACATGTTTTAATTTATTTTATTGAACCAAAAGAGTGTGAAATTCAAAATAAACTCAAATTTCGTGTCAAAAGGATATTAAGAGTAGAAATGCATAGAAAGACTAATTTTACATAACTTATGGCATAGAAAGCAGTTCTCATATATTGACAATTTTTTGCATATATTCATGAATTAATGTTTTCCTAAAGAATCGATGCGTAGAGAAAGTTAACATTTAATGTTGATTATAATAATTGTCGTTTGCATCCAATAGTCAACCAATTGTGAGCAACTGGTGTCCGATCGCAGGGGAGAAACCGATTAACCATAAAATACTTAATAATACATTTCTGGCAAACAATCGTCAACTCAATGGTGAGGACATAGGCTTTGAAAAGCGTTATAATAATCATTTCATTTGTTATATTCGATATATTTTAACGTTAAATATTATTCAAATTCTAGCCATTATTTTAAGCACATTTTAATGATTATTGTGCGTGAGTTTTGTGCGTGAGTTTTGTCAGTCTTTTATATTCAAATATACCTATGTTTGCAATGAGTATTTGCAATGCGTTTTGCGAAACACTATTTTATACAAATAAAAATTATTTAAAAATATTATTGTTTAATAATAATAATAGTAATAGTAATGATAGATCCAAAACAGACTTTCATTTGTGTTTTGCCTTTTTATATTCCGTGCTTTCATTGCCTTTTTTACATAACTTATTATTTTTTTATTTAAAAATATCTGAATTTTATTTCATTTGACGTATTTTATAATGAATTTAGATTTTTATTTTAAAGACTTGTTTACAAATGTACGAAAAATTGACTATAAATTGCAATTTCTCCTATTGTTTCTCTATGTGAGCAATGTTTCAAACATCCTGTGCTTTAATGGCAATTATGCGGCATTTATTCGCTTTATTATAAAATATTAAAGTTTGGCTAAAATTGCATACCTTTATATCCCTGTGCTCTGAAGTGCAATGAATGCTCTTAAAGAATGAGATGTTCAACAACTTTCTCTTCTGTCACTCCATTACTGCTTATAATATTTAACTTTAATTTTAGTATATTTTTGCTATTATAATGTGTGTCACGAGTTTCCTTCACATCCCATCCCTCTACGACAAGAAAGGTGTGATGTATCCCATATGAGGCACAGGCAGGAAGTCCAGTGTGGTCAAGTGTAACGATATGTCAGTTCCTATTCATTGTTATGTAAAACACTATTGTCTCAGAGCTGATCCCAAAGACAATTAAAGTTTACACAAAATCTATGCATTTATTACTAAAATCAATGTATTTATTGTATTGTTATGTCATTGAATGCATTATTAGTGTTTGAATGCTTTGAATTTTCATTTAACAATATGTGAACTTTGATTGTTTGCGTGTCTGTCCTCACAAACACTTTCAAATCTTTAACACGATATTACACCTGACTTTACTTGCGACTCCTGTATGACAGGGCTGTGCACTCAATGTAAAAAACTTTCGAGTTTTTGTTGGCATAACTTAATGAAAAGTGTTTGAAAGCGTGACAAAACATGATAGGTATTAAACACACCAATTCTATGCCATACATTTTTAGCAAAATAGCCCACACTCTTAAAGCCCAACACTCTATGACCGGATGCTATAATTGAGCTCTCGGTTCGCTATCACTTCCCTCGTTAGACACATCCATACAATGCATTTTGTTTGAATATAATGTAAAATATATAATATTTGTCTCTATCTCTCTATCGATGCTCTGCTCAGTCTTGCATCGGAAATAATAGTCAACTTCACTATCAGTACCTATCAGTGCCAATGTTGCGTGAGATTGATAAGGCCTGTGCTCTAACACTTGTTTTATATAATGCATACTCTTTTCAAAATATAACTTCTCAAAATTGACCTTCGCTTATGTCATGGATGAGTTTATTCTCATGTAAAACATATTCGCAACAAATTATTTATTCACAAAATATGAAATTATTTATTCTTTTCGTACATATATTATCGCTTTTCTCATATACCAGTCCTTTCCATATTTTCTCTCTTATATTCACAAATATGAATGTTAGGCACTGTATGTAATATACGGTGCGATGAGTTTCTCATATATTGCGATAGTGAGTACAACTCGTGTCTTCTACACTCTTATAGTCATTTTTGCACACTTTCTAATGTATTGTTCGACAGGAAATCCTTTGATAATGTTTGAAACGAACTGTAGTTTCAGAGATGAACAGCACTTGAGCTACAAATCTGAAAAAAAATTAAAAAACTACTATTTGAATGAGTTATGAAAATGTGAAAAATATAATATTATAAGTAATATTACATACGTTTTGTCAAAACAATCAAAGACTTATTGTTGACTTACATTTGATGAACGCTCGACTGATTGACAAAATTAAACGTTTGGTCATTACTATGATTTGCAGCAAAGAATAAGCAAACATAAACTCCATCCGACCATACATTATAACACTCATTAATACACCAGTGCTCAGGGATTGTGAGTTTTTATGATTGTTAACCACACATATTGTCTGGATATACAGTAAAGAACATTTATTATAAGTTTTTTCGCTTTAAATAAATTATAATAATATTTATTAAAACTTAATTTAAAGCAAAGTCTAATTGTGTTTTAATTTTAATTATTGCCAATTAAACAAATCAAGAAAACGGAAAAATCTATTTCTGCAAAGTTTTGAATAAATATCAAATTTATCTTTTCTTTTCCAGTTCTCATGAGTGGAAGAAATGAAGTAAATGTATGAGAATTGTATGAAATAACAAATAAAATTCATTTTTTCATTTTTTGAATTCAATTCAAATCTGTATTTAATTAAAAACACAAAAATTTATACAACTATTAATTGATTCATAATTACTGAATGTTTTATGAGATAAACAATTATGAATTCTTTGCAATAATTCGTGTGAAGTCTTCGAGTTTGAGTATCATTAGTGGAGAGACACAGACACACACATCACATCTGTAGTACAATCAATAGATACCTGTCCTATCGGACACAAAAATGAAATAATTTCAGTCTTCAAATTAAATTTTGGAGAGAGAGAGGGAGAGAGAGAGAGAGAGAGAGAGAGAGAGAGAGAGAGAGA